>ML402423.1:16678-79635 GCA_005239525.1 Nicotiana knightiana | reverse complement strand
ACTTTCCAACCACACGACCGCTAACCTACTCACAGGAGGTAACCCACCTATGTAATTCACCAATTGACACCTTCCAACGACGTTGTACTGCACTATCTCTACGACATCAATACTCCATCCTAAGCCTGTTCTCATTCACCAATGTTACCAGTCCGCCCGCTGCCCATGGACATCTACTAACTGTGCTAAAATACCTTCTAATTCACCATTATATTGTCGCTCCCCCACTTTGCGACTGCTCGACTTTCACTTCTTACACCTGGCCTCCTAGAAATGGAACCACCGCCTAGCCCCAATTCAATATCATTCTCTGCCAACCGCATTCTTCAATACTTCTTCACCATACTCTGGCCCCATGCACCCGAAGAAACCATGGCACTAACGAACTTAACACATTCCATTCAATCAAGGATGACGATAACACGTCACAGGTGAATACTCCACCTTACTTGAAAACACCAAGTCTTACTACTTTATCAACCCCAACTGGACCATTCATAATCCAAATGCCTCAAAGTTCTCAGAAACACAACAACCGAGTTGAAACAACATAATATTCTTCTGCAGGGCAACAACAACAGCCCCAACCAACTACACATGGGAAACATCTCTCACCATATCTGTAGCACCATATCAATTCCTCAAATTCCCGATTCATGGCAAGCTCTTCGCGACGCGTAAGATTGAGTAGGAATAAACTTAGGCTAAGCCTTAAAGGAATCGAATCGCACGATGACGAATCAAGAAGGGAAGTACTCCTAACAACTCTGTATCCTCTCAAACATAAGTACAGAAGTCTCTGTACCGATCCGCAAGACTCTACTAGACTTGCTCATCACTTGTGAGACCTAAGGGAACCTATAGATCTAATACCAGGTTGTCACGGCCCAAAATCCATAAGGTCGTGATGGCGCCGGACACCACTGTCAGGCAAGCCAAACATTTAAATGGTTAAGTTAACTTTCCTGTTTTAGCATTTTTTAAATCATTACCTTCCACTTTATTACATAATAACTTAATAAATCCGCTAAGTAAATACGACAGTTTAATATTTAATTTTTATAAAATACACCAACCACACCCCAGACCCCGGTGTCACAAATGCATGAGCAAATTCTAAGAATTTCAAAAATACTACAAAGCTTGTCTGAAATACAAATTGGACGAGGAATTTAAAATGAAAATAAATAAAATATGAGGGAGACTCTATCAGCTGCGGATCGTCTCCGGATGATGCAGCTCGCCTAAGTCTCCAAACCAACCACATCGCTATGAAAGTACCTGTGCAATAAAAATGCACAGCAAGTGTATCATGAGTACGAAAACAACGTGTACTCAGTAAGAATCCCGCCTAACCTCAGAGAGGTAGTGACGCGAGGTCGAATTTGACACTTGCTATAAGTCAGTTTAGTATAATCAAGTGAAGTGCTAAGCATGAGTATCATAGGAAAATTTAATAATAATCAGGGATAATAAATATCAAATTCTTTCACATTTAACACATTAAATCTTCGTCATTTCAGTTGGAAATTTTACAACTTCTTAGGCCAGTAAACAGTAATAGTTACAGGAAATACGCAGCAATTATCATGCACAAGAAAATGCCGAGGTTCGAACGGCGCGGACCAACAATAATAAAATGTGCACTGTCGAGGGTCGAACAGCCCGAACCATCGATGCATCTATCTGCCCCGCTCGCGAATCGAACATGCGACGCGGTTAACATAATACTAGGGCTACCCCGCTCGCGAATCATACTTGCGACTCGGGTCCCCATATAAATATACATAAATACAGGGTCATCCTGCTCGTGAATCATACATGCGACTCAGGCACCCAAAGTTACACATATTCACACCAATAAACCACATTTTTATCGGGAAAATTAGATGTTCAATAAAGTGATAAAATTCTCCTTTTAATAAACATGAGAATAGTATTTAAAACCTTTCCGGAGGTTTACTTTCCAATTTTGACAGGGTTCCAAACTCTATAGATTTATCCGAAACACAATTATTCAAGGAAGAATCAATTCTCCTTCTAGGTGATTAAGAAAATTAACTCTATCCTTCTTAGATATTTAGATACTAATTGAAAGAATCACATGATACTTTATTGACAAGGTCACAAGTACAACAAGTAAGGCATGCTAGTGGGTCCTAGACTACCCGGACATGGCATATTAGTAGCTACGCATGGACTCCCGTCACCTCGTGCGTACGTAGCCCCCGCAGATAATAGCATGTACTTAATTAGTTCACCTAGGGGGACAATTCCCCCTCACAAAGTTAGAAAGGAGACTTACCTCGCTCCGAAATTTCATAACCGGCCTCCAAGCCCTTCCGATGACTCAAGTCGTTGCACAACACTCCGACACTATCCAAACAACGACAAACCAATGAGAATATACTCTAATATTTGCAACTATTCCAAATCATATAATTTCTCAACTCCGCTCAGTGAAATGACCAAAATACCCTCAGGCCCATGTGCCCGGAATCTGAAATTTATCGGAGATGAATCCTACCCATAGCTTTATTAGTTCAAATATACCATTTACTCTAAATTCCATGCTCAAATTCGTGGCTAAAAATCCAAATTACCATTTTCTAGGTTTTCTTCAAAATTTTCCAATTTTTTCACAATCTTTCATGTTTAATCCATGCATATAACTTGTATTAATCTTAAAAACATGAACGAATTACTTACCTAGTGATGCTTGACGAAAACGCACTCTTGAAGCTCCTCATAGTCGACCAAACCAAAGAATAAATGAGAAGAAATGGCCAAAACTCGTTTAAAACATAACAATGCCCAGCACTGCCCCTCTATGCGATCGCATGAAGTCCACTGTGATCGCATAGGCCAAACCGGCTGCCCCCAAACTCTGCCTTATGCGATCGCACTCTACACCATGTGATCGCACAGGCCATTCCCAGCTCCCTCCAAAATTCCTTCTCCGCGATCGCAGTTCCCCCCTGCGTTCGCATAGGCCAAAACAGAACCCCCCACATTTCCTCTATCGTGCGATCGCATACACCTACCTGTGATCGCACAAGCCAAAATTAGCAGCCTCACAAATCCTTCTATGTGATCGCATACCCTCTCACGCGATCGCATAGAGTAAAAACCTGTTGCACTCACACCAGAAAATCAGCAATCCTCACAAGGCAAGAATCGACCCGTTGAGCATCTGAAACACGCCCGAGGCCCCCGGGACCTCAACCAAAACTACCAACCAGTCCCAATACCTCATTCGAACTTAGTCGATCCTTGAAATCACCTCAAGAAACATCGAAATCATGAATCGCAACCCGATTCAAGCTTAATGAACTTAGAACTTTCAAACTTCCACATTCGATGCCGAAACCTATCAAATCACGCCCGATTGACCTCAAATTTTGCCCACAAGTCATATTCGACATTACGGACCTGTTCCAACTTCTAGAATCGCATTCCAGCCTTGATATCAAAATTTCCACTTCCGGTCGGATTTCTCAAAAATCTTCAAATTTCTATCTTTAGCCAAATGACTTCAAAATGACCTACGGGCATCCGAATTCACTTCTAATCGCGCTGTCAACTCCAGAATCACCATACAAAGTTATTCCCAGGCTCGGAATCCCAAACGGGCATTAATAACTGTGAAATTCTTTACAACCCAAATTTATGAAATTCTTCTAAAATGCTATCTTCCATAATATACGCTGAAACGCTCCCAGGTTATCCAAAACCCGATACGGACATACGCCCAAGTCCGTAATCATCATACGAACCTGCAAGAACCTTCAAATACCGATTCAGAGGTCGTTTACTCAAAATTCCAATCTTAGTTGATTCTTCCAAGNTCCTGGGTTTTGCTACTGTTATCTGCTGCCTTTATTAAGCTCAAAAAATCTGACCTTTATTTGGTCAGATCTTGCTGTTATTTTTTCTCTTAAAGGTATGTAAATTCTTTTTATATAAATGAAGTTTTGGTTTGTTAAGAATGTCTCTGAATTATTTTGCTGGAACCTGTGGTTGATTAATGTTTGTGTGGTGCTGAAAATGCTTGATACCATCTTTCTTATTTTTTTTAGATTATGAACATGAGAACTTGGGTATTGCATAAATGAGCTTAAGTGTGGTTGTTTAGTTTCTGATTTTGTGAGGTCTCCATATGACTCAAGTTATAATAGAATTACTTGTTTAAAAACAACACTAAGGGAAGTGAATCTGACCCCCCCCAATGGTCAGATTCATTCCTTAATGATGCATAGAAATTTATGTTATTTGGTTTATAATCAGTGATGAAATGCAGGATTTAAAGTTATGAAGTGCTGCTGGCTTGCACAGGAGCAGCAGCTTTTCTTTATTTTTTTACTTATTATTTTATTTTAGGAAATTGTATTTCATAGTAAAAATGACAATGTAACAGTGTAGATTTTATATTTTTTCTTTTTTTTAGATGTAATATGGATTGGACATTCTAAATTAATATTCAGCTTTATTTTTTCTTTTCTTGCTAATATAAAATTTCCTTGAAAATGGGTCAGCTTGATAAAATGGCCCATTAGGCCTGAATCAACAAGACCCCAGGCTATTGGGCCAAAGGGGGTGCAGAAGCCCAAAGCTTTAGAGCTGCATATTTTAAAATTAATACAACATTTCCAATCATTATTAGGATTCAATTAAAAAAAAATTCAGAAACACTCTTCTAAACCTTCGTATGATTTATTGTTAAACTAGTCCGCCCCAAGATTTTGAATATTACTGCAAACGCCTATTTTCTTGAAATTCCGGAAAAAATACTCATTTCAAATCTAATTAATTTTGAATAGATAAGCCTCCTAAAGCATCCATCAAATAACTGCAAATAGTGCATGTTCAAATTTGCGTCTAATTCTGTTTTAAGAATTGTGAATTCCTATTTCATGTTGTATTCTTCGCTCTCCTTAATTTAGTAGTGTTTGTCGAATTATATAAATTGTTTCTTTTGCAAATAGCCATAACTAGGATTGGCCTAAGAGATAAATGACAAATCGGGCTAAATTTGGCCATAGCGCAAATCCTCATGTATTGGATTAATGAATCTAGTTTGGAAGTAATCCATATGATTACATAGAAATGCCTTTCTAGATTAGTCTCATGACTTGATTTAGGAATTTACTTTAGATATAGTGAATCTCAAACACCTTCCATAGTTAGATAGTGACTACCTTAAACTTAGATAATAATTTAATCATCAAAGTATACGTTTTACATAACTTTGAATGAAACTAACTAAAAAATAGATTTTTCTCAATTGTGTATACGTAAAGACTATAATGAACACTCGTAGAGACACTTTTAGGAACAGATTTCTAAAAATTATCGGAATTACATACACGCCCGCGTGACGTGATTCCGGTTTCTTTTGGCAATCACGGAACTCGGGAGTACCTAACACCTTCTCCCGGGTTAACAAAATTCCTTACCCGGATTTCTGGTTCGCAGACAATTTAAACAGAGTCAAAATTCCTCAATTTTGGGATTTTAATAAATAAATGGTGTCCCGGAACGCCGTAAAAAAAATTCGGGTGGCGACTCTAAAATCGAATAATGTCACTTAAAGTGGAAAAACTCCCTTATTACCCTTACCCGGGGAAAAAAAAGGTGTGACAGCTCTCGCAAATGCGAAGTCTGCAGATCAGTTGCAGCAACTGTTGTATTTTCTAAGTTCAAAACACTCTGTAGCCTATCCAAAACTCACCCGAGCCCTCGAGGCTCAAAACCAAACATGCACACAAGTCCTAAAATATCATACGAACTTGCTCGCGCGATCAAATCTCCCAAACAACACCTAGAACTACGACTTAAATACCAAATCAAATGAAATTTTCAAGAAAACTTTAAAACTTCTATTTTCACAACTGGACGTCCGAATCACGTCAAACCAACTCCGTTTCTCACCAAATTTCACAGACAAGTCATAAATATAATAATGGACCTGTACCGGACTCCGGATCCAAAATTCATATACGGTATCAACAAGACCAAACGTCAGTCAATTCTTAAAATCATTGAACTTTCAAACTTTTAATTTTTAACAAAAATTCATAACTCGAGCTAGGGACCTTCGGATTCGATTCCGGACATACGCCCAGGTCCTATATTTCGATACAGACCCACCGAGACCGTCAAAACACGGATTTGGGATCGTCAAAATATAGATTTGGGTTCGCTTACTCAAAACGTTGATGGAGTCAACTCAAATTAATTTTTAAGACAAAAATTCTTATTTTTATCAGTTTAACATATAAGGCTTCCATAAAAACACCCGGATCATGCACGCAAGTCGAGGAAGATTGTAATGAGATATTTATGGCGTCGGAACACAAAATGGGGTTCTAAAATAGGAGATGACCTATCAGGTCATCACATATCCACCTCTAAAACAACATTCGTCCTCGAACGGACATAGAAAAGTACCCGGGCTAGTGAAAAGGTGTGGATATCTACTCCGCATGTCTGATTCAGACTCCCAAGTAGCTGCCTCAACGGACTGACCTCTCCACTGCACTCGAACGGAAGGATAACTCTTTGATCTCAACTAGCGAACCTGCTGGGCTAGAATGGCCGCCGGCTCCTCCTCATAAGTCAAATCCTTGTCCAACTGGATAGAGCTGAAATCTAGCACATGAGACGGATCACCGTGGTACTTCCGGAGCATGGACACACGGAACACCGGATGAACTATCGACAAATTAGGTGGCAATGCGAGCTTGAAAGCCACCTCACCCACTGTCTAGAGAATCTCAAAAGGTCTGATGTACCTAGGGCTCAACTTGCCCTTCTTTCCAAACCTCATTACACCCTTCATGGGTGACACACGGAGCAACACTCTCTCTCTCCGACCATGAATGCAACATCACGAACCTTACGGTCGGTATAACTCTTCTGTCTGGACTGAGTTGTGCGAAGTCTATACTGAATAACCATAACCTTATCCAAGGCATCCTGTACCAAATCTGTACTCAATAATCGAGCCTCCCCGGCTCGAACTATCCAACTGGCGATCGGTATCGCTACCGTATAATTCCTTATATGGAGCCATCTGAATGCTCGACTGGTAACTGTTGTTGTAGGCAAACTCCGCAAGCGGCAAGAACTGATCCCAAGAGCCTCCAAAGTCTATAACACAAGAGCGGAGCATATCCTCCAATATCTGAATAGTGCACTCGGACTGTCAGTCTGTCTGAGGATGAAATGGTGTGCTCAACTCAACCTACGTGCCCAACTCACATTGTACTGCCCTCTAGAAGTGCGAGGTGAACTGCGTACCTCAATCAGAAATGATAGACACGGGAACACTGTGAAGAAGAACGATCTCGCGGATGTAAGTCTCAGCCAATCGCTCTAAAGAATAGGTAACTACCACAGGAATGAAATGTGCTGACTTGGTCAGCCTGTCCATAATAACCCAAACTGCATCGAAAATCCTCTGAGTCTGCGGGAGTCCAACAACAAAATCCATGCGGGGTTATACCGCCGATTCATCAAGGATTTTTCCAAAATGGTGAACCCCTTGTGTAAGATTTTGGAGAAGGATGCCAAGTTCCATTTCAATGAATATTGCAAGTTCCATTTCAACGAAGATTGCATGAAGGTATTTGAGTTGCTTAAGTTCAGGTTGACTACTACTCATATTATTACCGCATCGGATTGGATCTTGCCTTTTGAGCTCATGTATGATGCAAGTGATGTAGCGGTTGGAGCGGTGTTGGGAAAACGTATCAACAAAATCTTCCATCCGGTCTACTATGCTAGCAAGACCATGAATAATGCCCTAGTCAACTACACAGTGACCGAAAAAAAGCTCCTTGCTATTTGTTTTTGCTATGGAGAAGTTTTGCCCGTACTTGATGGGTACAAAGGTGTTTGTTCACACCGACCATGCGGAGCTTCGATATTCGATGACCAAGAAAGATTCTAAAGCAAGATTAGTGCGGTAGGTTCTTCTATTGCAAGAGTTTTATTTAGAGATTCAAGATCGCAAGGGTAGTGAAAACCAAGTGGCGGACCACTTGTCTCGTTTGGAGGAGGAGGGGAGGCCACGTGAAGGTCTTGAGATAAATGATTCATTTCTCGACGAGAAACTCCTATCCATTTCAATGACCGGGATGCCATGGTTCGCCGACTTAGCCAATTATCTTGTGAGTGGCATTGTACCAAATGAGTTCTCTTCAAACCAAAGGAAGAAGCTCAGACGGGATTGCCTTGACTATTATTGGGATGAGTCGTACCTCTTCTGGATTTGTACCGATGGTGTGATTCGATGATGTGTGCCGGAAGAGGAACAAGTGGGAATTCTTGAGGCTTTCCACTCTTCACCGTACGGTGGTCACCATGGTGGAGCAAGAACGATGGCAAAATTTTTGAGTTGTGGATTCTATTGGCCTACTCTCTACAAGAATGCTAGTGAGCTTGTCAAGCATTATGATGAATGCCAAAGGGCCGGTGGAATCTCAAAGAAGAACTAAATTCCTCTCACCACTATTTTGGAGATAGATATTTTCAATGTGTGGGGTATTGATTTCATGGGTCTGTTTGTTAGCTCTTGTGGGAACACCTACATTCTAGTCGCGGTTGATTATGTGTCTAAGTGGGTCGAGGCCGTTGCTTTTCCCAACAATGAAGCGAGGAGTGTGGTGGAATTCTTGAAGAAGAACATCTTTACAAGAGTCGGTACTCCTAGGGCTATCATAAGTGAGCGGGTTTCGCATTTTTGCAACAAGGCTTTTGATACCTTACTCACAAAGTATGGTGTCACTCACAAAGTATCGACCCCTTATCACCCTCAAGCAAGTGGACAAGTTGAAGTCTCCAACCGGGAGATCAAGAGTATTTTGTCAAAGACAGTGAATGCCAACTGGACGGATTGGTCAAGAAAACTTGATAATGCTCTATGGGCTTATAGGACGGCCTACAAAACACCGATCGGGATGTCTCCATACCGGTTGGTGTTCGGGAAGGCGTGTCATCTTCTGGTGGAACTTGAGCATAAGGAAATGTGGGCTTTGAAGAAGTTGAACCTTCAGTGGGATGTCATCGCAAACTTAAATGTGGCACAATTGAATGAGCTAGATGAATTCCGGTACCATGCCTACACAAGCTCGTCCCTATACAAGGAGATGATGAAGTACCTCCATGACAAACAGATCCACAACAAGGAGTTTAAAGAAGGTGATCCCGTGTTATTGTTCAATTCCCGGCTACGGATGTTTCCGGGCAAGTTGAAGTCTAAATGGAGTGGTCCATTTGAAGTGGTGAATGTAACCCCCTTTGGTGCTTTGGATATGAAAAATAAGAATGATGAGGTGTTTAGATTCAGTGGGCACCGGGAAAAACACTATCTTGGCAAGGTTGATGATGGCCACATCGTGGCAGTTCTTCACTTCAAATGATTGGTAATATGCGTCGTGTCGCAACGTTAAATCAGAAACTTCTTGGGAGGCAACCTATGTGTCTTTTTCTTTTTCTTTTTATTATTCATTAGATATGCTTTGTTTTGTGATAACTAGTTTTGAAGTATATGCACGAATGGGTTTGCATTGTAGGGACTATGCATGAAAACAAATTGGCTAAGTGTTGCAAAAGTGCGGACCGCACAATCACTCTGCGGCCGCACAATTTTGTGCGGTCGCACAACTGGTAAACCAAAAGTGCAAGCTCTCTGAAGATTGTCCTGTCGAATTTCATAGCCAATTTGCGGCCGTACACAAAATTGTGCGGTTCGCACAAATTCTGCGGTCGCACTCACTTTTGTGCGGACTGCAGAGTTTCATCAAGGGTTCAGATAAATAATACGGACCGCACTCAACTTAAAAATTTGGGCGACTTGGTCAACATATAAATATGACCTCAATCCATCATTCAGCCCTTTACACACTCTGAGTTCTTGAACCCTAAGCAAGTACAGTGCAAATTTATTTAGTTCACAATCCTCACGCATTTCATCTGTGTAGATTCTTGCATGAATCCTTCATCACTGGTATGTTCATTAGAATTCTTAGATTTTTCAATTTCACTTAGTTTTTGTTCTTTTGTGTTGGGGTTATTTTTAGGCCTAAAATGTTAATTGATTAGTCATGTATGCTTAGAATCAGTTGGGTAATATCATGTAGGCTAATAAGGGACTGGGTAGGCCATTGATCATGTTTATTTCCAATAACCATGTCTAATTTGTGAAAAATTGCATGAACCTTAAAGTACTGCTGCATAATTTCAAATTGTGCGGCCGCACACACTTTTGTGCGGTCCGCAAATCTTAAAGTTTACACAAAAGTGTGCATGCAAAGTGCGGACCGCACTCAAAAATTTGCGGTCTGCAAAAATTATGCGGTCCGCAGAAAAATGTGTGCGCCCACACCGCACTCAAAATTGTGCGGTCCACATATCTGGATATGTGACCGCACTTTGAAATTGTGCGGTCCGCACTTGACAGTTTGCGGCCGCACTCACTTTCATGCGGTCCGCACTGTCTCTTTTGAGCATTGTTCTGTTGCATCTGTTAACACTATCTTTTACATGTAACTGACTCATGTGCCCTATATTGCAGATAATGGTTCATTCAAGAGGTAGATGTGATACATCAAAAGGGAGAGGTGAGTCCTCCCAAAGCAGAGGAAAGGGTACTCAACCAATGGGGGTGCAATCTAAACCAATCACCAAAAAGCCGACCACTGAGAGAGGTCGGGCCACTGCGCCCTCTGAGTCAAGTTCATATGCCCCATCTAGGGAAGCTTCAGAGGGCAACTCTATGGAAGGGCAGCCGGAAGCCCAATCACAGAAACTTCAAGGGAGATACCAACTTTATGAAGAACCCTCCACCTCAGCAAGTTCTTCTGAGGGTTCAGAGGTAGGCAGCCAGGGTTCAGAGCCCTCCTCTACACACACTTCTCCTGCACTAATTGATTTAGATGATGATGTCCCGGATGATGGTAGAGGACGGGATACTCGAGTGGGTGGTCTTGAGATGTTGAAGAAGAAGGAAATATGGGAGGATCGGTTTGTGAGTTTGACGGCCTTCACAAGGTTCATAGAGTGGTGACCCCAGAGATCGCTCACACTTGAGCGACAGTTCTTAATTAAGGATTTGGATATTCACAATCCAAATGTACTTAGATAGTTCCGGGAGCGAAGGGGGTGGAGGTGGTTCACCCAAAGTGTCATCGATGCAAATGAGCATTTGGTTAAAGAATTTTATGCTAATGTGGATCACATAAAGAAGAGTACCAAGATAACAAAGGTGAGAAATCTAAAGGTCAAATTTGACTCCTGCTCTTTGAACACTTATGTGAGATTTGAAGAAGTAGAGGCAGTCCAGTATTTGGAAAAGCTTGCTATGGGTGATGTAGCTCGCCCGTGGCTAACTGAGATTTTGGCTGATCAAGGACCACCACCACCGTAGATCACAGAAGGGGTTCCTATCCTCCAAGCCGCCCTAAATTATGAATCTAAAGGTGGCAGACCTTTGTGTGCAGCCGTATTGATTCATGTTTGAATGAGAACAATCTCCCACTTCCCCAAGCAGTTCTGGTGGCTTCTATTATGGCTGGGTACCCAATCAATGTGGGTGACATAATGTCAACCAATCTGTCCAAAAAAGTGAAAGATCCTACCCTTACCCAAACACCTTACAGAGTATTTCAACGATGCAAAGGTGGAGCTGAGGCCATATGATACAAAAGTAAAGGCCAAGAAGCCCTTCTCATGGTACCACATGCAGGGTGCTGACAACCCAAAGTTCAAGGGTAAGGCAACTACCTCCGCCGGCCAGTGTGAGGAGCCAGCGGTAGTGGTTACAGATTCAGCTGCTGAGCCTTCCACAGTTCCCATGCCTTCCACCGGGACAACTGACATGCCACCAACTTCTTCTTCTAGACCATCAGCTTCATTATCAGTGCTAGCCTCATCCACGTATCTACTCAAGCTGCGAGTCTCCCAGACATTGGCGAGTCTCAACAACTGGATGCAAAAGCTACTTCAAAGCTATCTGACATATCCAGTGTTGTTGCAGCACAGTCTTCTGCCCCAGCAGCATCACAGGTACCTCCGTCAGTGGAGGAAACATTGCCAAAGATCCTGGAAAATCAGAAGACCATTATGGAAACTCTGGTGGGACATGGGTAAGTCATTGAGGAGTTGGGAAAATAAGTGAAGAAGATGCGGAAGTCTCAGGCTTCGAAGAAGTCAGTGGATAGGTTAAGAAAAGAAGTTTCCAAGATCGCATCTTCTGGAGATCTACCACTTGATTTGTTGATGGAGTCAGCACCATCAGTACCTGCGGCATCAGAGGCAGCAGCTGGCCAGTCTAAAGAGCCTGACCTTGTTGCCTACACCGCTGAGGAGATGCTCCAGATGCTCACCAACACTATTGTCCCTCAGCCAGGTGATGATGAGATACAGTTGGAGGAGACCGAAGGTGCTGAGGATGCCATGCAAACTGAGACCACATAGGGAGTTCTTTTAACTCTCTACCCTTCCATGTTCTTATTTTTGTTAATCATTGAGGACATTGCTTATTTTTATTTAGGGGGGTGGTCTATTTTGGATGATTCATTAAGACATTGACATTTGGCATGTATAACTCTAATACTCTTTTTATTTTATCTTTATTTTATCTTTGGTTATGTATATATTCCTCCCTTTCACTTGATGTATATATTCATTTCCCCTCGATTTGTATATTCATTTGTCTTACTTTAAGTAGTTTATCTTATAGCTTCTTTAGTTTGTTTTTCTTAAGTAGTATAACTTCTTATTTACTTTGATAGCTTCTTTTTGATTTGGTAGCTTCTTGTTATGTTTAAGTGAGCAATAAGCCTTTGGTTTCTTAATGCCAAGGTTCTTTCCAAAGGTGGGTTTTGTATGAACCGGGTGGCTCTTCCCAACGATGGATGGTGTGAAAACCTTCTTAAGGGATTGAAACTTCCCAACGATGGATGGTGTGAAAACCTTCGTAAGGGATTGAATCCGTCTTTTTTTTATGTTTAGGCAAAAACAGTAGTAATGAATAAAAGAGTCTCAAGCATGCTTCACTTGGTACCAACACATTTACCTACGGCCTTATGGTTAAAAATAAGTTATTGGCAGAAAATAGCTCTAGTTATGACCTTTTGACTCTTGTGTTGATTTAAGCAGTCATCGAGTGGTTCAGTCGAGCCATTTGTGATTCTCAATATTAACTAAGGTTGTTGTGGTCCCTCTACTCCATTCTCTTTATCAATCCAGTAGCATGAGAGGTGAGATATTTAGTTGCAAGTCCAAGTACCCATGTTAATAGTCTAGAACTTACCCCGAATATTTTTCTAGGTGAAATTCTAAGTGCTGCTTGGCTTGAGAAATGATTTTAGGCTATCCTTGATCTACTTTGAAATCTTCCATAGCCTACCAAGGTGATATCCCTAGTCAACCCATTTGAGCCTAAGCCTTTTTTCATTCAATAACCATGTTACAAGCCTTTATCTGTTTTGTAGTGACCCTCTCTAGGCACCCGATCTTTCCTTAGCATTCTTGAAAAACAATTGGCTAAAGCATAAGTTTGGGGGAGAGACGAGGAATTTGAAAGTGATATAAAGGTACAAAGAAGAGGAAATAAATGAAGAAAAGGGAAGGCAAAGAGAAAAAAAAAAGAACAAAAAGAAAAATGCCAAAAAGAAAGTGAACAAAGTAAAAAGTTGAAGGGATTCAAAGAAAAAAACAAGGACGAACGGCATGGAGTAAATAGAGAAGGAGAAAAATGAATATCATGACCAAGAAAGAATGACATTACGTCTCTCTAGTTCCCCCGAGGAAAAAGAAAATGACTCAAAGAGTCGATAAAGTATGAGCCAAAAAGAGAGAATGGAGTGCTCAAGGAAAGATGAACCCATTATATTCCAAAAAGTCCTACCTTGGTCCAAAACCTTCATTAAATCCCGAAAAAGACCTACATGATTTCAAGTTGAGTGATCTTACATTAGTGGTGAGTTACATGAGGGGCAAGCATATGGTACTTAGAGTCGTACTTGTGACATTCTTTTGAGAGAGATGAGCGATCTTTTCACAAATCCTTGAATTGAGTGTTACCTTCTAAAGTGAGATATGCTAAAGGAGAGTAGAGGACGAGGAGTTTGGGATCCACAATGACCTACATGATAGAGCGAGCTTCTTTGATGAATAAAGTCAACTCTTGATTCTCTAGTGTCACATTAGAACTATTGTACTCAAAAAGTCAAATCATTGCATTGTTGATAATTCATACGTGTTGTGCGTAATTGTTGGTCCCAATAGATGTGTGTTTGATTCACCTTAGTCCAGTTGAAATAGCTCTTTTACTGTGGAGGTGAGAATTACCTAATTTTCTTGAGGACAACCAAATGCTTAAGTTTGGGGGAGTTAATAAGTAGGGATTTTGACTACTTATTTGCACTCTTTTACTTTTGTTTTAGCTAAAAATTGCTTAAAGGTATTCCCGAAAACTAATAAAATGTGCTTTCTTGCAGGAGTGTTGGAATATGAGCTAAAGAATGAAAATCAACTCAAGAAGGAGTAATTTTGGACAAGGACCAAAACAAGGCTGAAAGGGCAAAATGTGAAGCGCACAATATTGAGTGCGGCCGCAGAACATGAGGCAGCCTCTGACAGAATTCCCATGCAAAATGCGGAATGCACAATTGTTGTGCGGCCGCAGAAGAGGAGGTCCGGGGAGATGGATTTTTGGGCTAAGAAGAAGTGCGGACCGCACCATAATTGTGCGGCCGCAGAATCAAGAGTGCGGCCTCACTCAGAAATGTGTGGCTCGCAGAAGTTCCCCATGTCAAAAGCCCAAGGTCAATAAGTGTGGACCGCACCATTATTGTGCGGCCGCACTCAGATATGTGCGGTTCACATAAGCTGAAGAAGTGCGGCCGCAACGCAGAATTTTGGGGCCACAGAAGTCCAACCTGTCGAGCCAAGTCTCAATGTGCGGACCACACACAGAATTGTGCTGCCGCACAACTTCCGCAGGGGTAATTTTGTCTGATAATTTTAGCTAGGTATAAATAGATCTTTTTGTCATTTTTAAGTCAAGTTTGGTGCACCTGAGAATAGATAGTTGTTTTTCTTTATTGTATTGGGTAACTTTGTAATAGTTTAACATTTTTAACATTAGATTTTCTTCCCTTAATCATATATTATGAATTTTATCTTAATTTCTGCATTTTCCATGAGTAGCTAAACCATTAGCTAGGGTTGTGACCCAACCCTAGTATGGGTACTTAATGGGTGATTGATTTAGCGCTTATTTATGATTGGGTATATGATATTTAGCCTAGTTCTAGCTTGAATTTGAGAATTGATGGTTACAAACATTGATTCATGCCTAATTGACTTAGTATCTAATTGGACTTAGTATCTACTTGAGAAAGAGAGACCAAGTCTAGGAAAGCTTGGCTAACAAGGAATTGGGGTGAACTCAAGAAATTGATATCCCCAATTAAAGGGTTGAATCTAGAGATAGTAAGACCCGATTGAGCATTTATCACTTGTTTCGTGAAATACCCATTTGGACTTAAGAAAGCCAAATTGGGCAAAATCACTCAAACTACCAAGAGGTATAGAGTGAATAATCGCGTCTGATTGCTATATTGTTTCCCGATCAACCAAACATTCTCTAAAGCTCTCAATCTGTTAGGTAACCATCTAGGCGGAAGTTACAACCCTAGATCTTTTATAACTTGAAAAACAACAAAACCAAAAACATTGTCTCTTAGATTTTCAATTACAAGCATTAGCATACAAACTTGAAGTAGAAAAGAAACAACTGAATATGTGGAAGTGCAATATTGGGTACGCCATACACTTAGTCTAGGTATATACCTAATCCCACATAAATCTCTCTGTGGAATCGATCCCGACTCGCGTTGGGTATTTATAATTGCATTCATCGCCTCACAATCCCAATTAGTGGTGTGAGTTTGGACGACATCACTGCTACATTGAAGATGCGGTACGCATTCTCGCCATCTACGAGAGGACATAATAGAAGGGTTCAATCAGCAATGATAGAATAAAATCGCACGACAGAGAAGAATAGAGGTGAAATTATTCTTAACTCCATAGCCTCTGGAAGAAACAGATGTCTCAGTACCGATCCTCCAAATTCTACTAAGCCTACTCGTGAATTGTGAGACTTAAGAAACCTAACGCTCTGATACCAACTTTTCACGACCCGGAATTCCCACCTTTGGGACCTTGATGGCGCCTAACATTTCACTTGCTAGGCAAGCCAACGTTAGAGGATTCTTTATTTAACTTCGGCCAGTTTCAATAACAGGAACCATTAAGCTACACAAAATCTAAGACTGATTTATGGAATAACATAAAACCCATAATATATGATACATTTATGATCTGGAGTCACAACTCACGAGCTACTATAATTTACTACAAACAAAGTCTGAAATGATATACATTATTCTGAAAGAAAAGAAATAGTAAATAATAAGACTGAGAAGAGACTCCAGGGTCTGCGGACGCCACTAGACCTACCTTGGGTCTCCTGACGAACAAGTCTAGCTGCTAACCTCACGATTAGCTAGGGTCGGTACCAAAATCTACACAATAAGTGCAGAGTTTAGTATCAGTACAACCGACCCCATGTATTGGTAAATGTCGAGCCTAACCTCGACGAAGTAGTGACGAGACTATGACAAGACACCCAATAATAAACTTGTGAAAATAACCGTATATGTAATAAATAACAGAAAATAAAAACTAGACAAGTAATATCGGGACGGAGACATGCTGAGGGGAATACAAGATAAGAGAATCCCAGCAGCAATGATAACTATAACAGCCAATATGCCTTGAACCAACGAAAACAACTAAACACAATAAAGAAAAGTACACGGCATCATCCTTCGTGCTTTTACTCTCAACCTCACCATATAAATCAAGAAACGGCACGGCATCACCCTTCGTGCATTAACTCTCATAACATGGCATAGCATCACCGTTCGTGCATTAACACTCACAATATGGCACGACATCACCCTTCGTGCATTAACACTCCCAATATGGCACGGCATCACCCGTCGTGCATTAACACTCTCAATATGGCACGGAATCACCCTCCGTGCATTAAAACTCTCTCTTACCATAAAGCAATGAACAAATAACAACAGTGAGATAAAATAACGAGAACAAGTCTTACTTCAACATGTGGTTCCACCATACTAACCTCATCTTTGAAATCAATATTCAATTATCACCAAGAATCTGTAAACATGATAAGAACGATCAATTTAACAATTCTATTCTAAACATGAATAACATGATCAAAGAAAGCAGTAATTACAAGGAACCAAGTCCCACCCGCATGCTTTAACCCAACAACAATGCATAAGTACTCGTCATCTCAGATATACGTTGTACCCAACATCTAAACATGTAGCCAATAGACAAATAAGACATATTCCCTCAAGTCAAGGTTAACCACGACACTTACCTCGCTCCAAAGACCAAACTCAAATCTCAACCACAGCTTTGTCTTTCAAACAAGCCTCCAAACCAATAGAATCTAGCAATTTACCAACCAAACGATTCAAATTAAGCCTTAGGATCTACCTACGATTGTAAAGAATTCAATTTAGGTCATTATTGAAAAATTCAACAAAGTCAACGCACGGGCCCGCTTGGTCCAAACCCGAAACTCAGACCAAAACTCGATTATCCATGCATGCTTGGTCCAAACCCGAAACTCAGACCAAAACTCGATTATCCATTCACCCCCGAGCCTTGTTATGTAATTTGTTTTGGAATCCGGCCTTAGTTTGAGGTCTAAATCCTTATTTTCCAAAAATCCCTAATTCTACCAAAAAAACCCCAATTTCCACCATGAAAACACTAAATATTAGGTTAAAACTTGTGAAATGTGATAAATCTCCCCTAGGGTTTTCTTGTTTTGAAAATTTGAAGAATAAGTGAAAATCCTGTTTTTCTAACTATATTATCAGTTGTAGGTATCGCATTTGCGACCTAGGATTCGCAAATGCGAAAAAGTCTTCGCAAATGCGAAGAATGATTGTGCCTGCTTCCTTCGCAAATATGAATCAGTGTTCGCAAATGCGGATTGTCAGGATCGATTCGAAAATGCGAAGGTCTCCCTCCCAGCCCACTGCTCGCAAATGTGATGTCCTCTTCGCAAATGCGAGACTCGCATTTGCGAGCCTAACCTCGCCAATGCGATTTCTGCAGATCAGTTGCAGCAGCTGCTGTGTTTTCTAAGTTCAAAACATTATGTAGTCTATCTGAAACTCACCCGAGCCCTCAGGGCTCCAAAGCAAACATGCACACAAGTCCTAAAATATCATACAACCTTGCTCGCGCGATCAAATTGCCAAAATAACAGCGAGAACTACGAGTTAAACTCCAAATCAAATGAAATTTTCAAGAAAACTTTAGAACTTCTATTTTCACAACCGGACGTCCGAATCACGTCAAACCAACTCCGTTTCTCACCAAATTTCACAAACAAGTCATAAATATAATAATGGACATGTGCCCGATTTCGGAACCAAAATACGGACCCGGTATCAACAAGACCATACGTTAGTCAATTCTTAAAATCATTAAACTTTTAAACTTTTAATTTTCAACAAAAATTCATAACTCGACCCAGGGACCTCCGGATTCGATTCCGGGCATACGCTCAGGTCCCATATTTTGATACGGACCCACTAGGACCGTCAAAATACGGATTCGGGTCTGTTTACTCAAAACGTTGGCTGAAGTCAACTCAAATAAATTTTTAAGGCAAAAAGTTTTATTTTTATCCGTTTTAACATATAAGCCTTCCGGAAAAATACCCAAACTACGCACGCATGTCGAGAAAATCTATAATGAGATATTTAAGGCTTCAGAATACAGTATTGGATTTTAAAACACGAGATGACCTATCGGGTCATCACTCTGCATCTCCTTCCATGAAAACATGATTAATAGTTTCAAGTTTAGGATTACCACAACAGTTACATCTGGAAACCATTTGTTTACCAAAGTTAATTAATACATCATCAAATGGTAGTTTTCTATACCATAATCTCCAAGTAAGAAATGAAATATTAAATGGATGGAAGAATGGCATACCTCGCTTAGTAATTGTTCCTTAGGTTTGCTACTTCTGATAATTTGCATTGCAGACTTGTTGGAGTAAGTTCTATCTTGCTTAAGGTCCCAGTAAATTTTATCTGATGATGTGATCCTCTCTATCTCAATCTCTTTTATGTGTTGAACCATAGAGCTTGAAAGGATGTCATGGAGTTTACTAATATTCCATTCCCCATTCTGAATAAAGTCCTTGACGAGGATCTTTGGACTTTTATATGTACCCGGGGCCAGATTTGCAAGAGGACCTTTACAAGACCAATTGTCCCACCGGAAACTACAATTCCCTGAGTTTATTTGCCACACCATATGAAATTTTGCATTCTTTCTTACCTTAGTCAGATGTTTCCAAGAGTGAGAGTTACTGAATGCCCATTGTTTAGCTGTTGGATGAGCTCTAATACAGTTCCTATTCTTGAGAAAGGTAGCCCACAGAGATGGTGTAGTTCTAAACTTCCACCATCTTTTCGTGACTAGAACGTCACTAATGTCTTCCATTCTCCTAATTCCTATGCCTCCTTCATCAGTAGGAAAGCATAAATTATTCCACAATCTCCAATGATATTTTTTACGATCACCTTCTATTCCCCAGAAGAAATTGGCAAAGTGTTTTTCAATGAGACGAAAGGTTGTTTTAAGAGGGCACATAGCAGAAAGGGTATAAATAGGAAGTGATTGCAATACATTGTTAATAAGAACCAATTTTCCTCCATGGAAAATTTCATGCCAACCATGGAGTCTTTTTATCACTTTGTGAACCATGTTGTCAAAATAAGCAACTTTCTTTCTGCCCACATAAAGAGGGCAACTGAGATAGTTAAAAGGGAATTCTTTGTCCATGAAACCTGTACAATCCCTCATCCTATTAATTCTGAGAGCACATGTGTTAGGAGCAGTCAAAAAGAAACTTTTATCTCTATTGACCAGTTGGTCAGAGCTTCTCTCATAATCGTCAATCACTTTCATAATACTTATGTTTTGGCCACTTAGGCATTTTATCAATCACTTTTACCGGTGTCCTACCAGTACCCCTACCAATCCTAAAGGTGTGGTACCAGTACTTAGGGATAATTTTAAAATAAAATTAAAAAATATTTAAATACAAACAAACTTTAATGGATGAAAAAAATTCAATACTTATGAAAATAATATTACAACTTACGAAATTTTTTAATACCTTCTATTGGTTCTTCGGTTGAAATTGGTAGCACTTATTCACCCTGTTGTCTCCGATAAATAGTATTTCACTATAAGCATCGTCGTCTTCTTGAATTATTTCTGGAAGGCCAAAGTTTCTTCTCTTGCAATATTTGAGCAAATCTTCATTTCCTTCATCATCGCAAAAACCTTGAAAATCAGGATTATACGTTTCTTGTATATAACGCCTAAACCCAGACTGGTTAGGATTTGTTTCAAAACGAGGACCCTCCTCCTTAACACTACCCTTAGTCAATCTATTACACTTTTTTTTACCAGTTTAGGACCCATTTTTAATAATAAATAATTAAAATCACAACAAATAGCAGCACAAAAATAAATGTGAAATTAATATGAATGCTAGAACGTTAATTGCAATTAGGGCTAGAGAGAGATAGAGAATTAGAGATATGAGAGTTTTGTGTGAAACTTGAAAGAATGAAATGAAATAATTATAGTTTTAAAATAGGGTCAAAGTGTATTTGGACAAACCTAGAGGTTAGAAAACATAAATTAGGGGGTAGGGGTGTTAGGGGCTAGGGAGGCAAAAATAGCCATTTTTGGCTGTTGAAATAGTCATTGGCTAACTGTGCAAAACGATCACATTTTTAAAAAAATTTAGAAAAGACGGGTCCGGTACCTTAATGGTACAAACTGAGCTGGTACTAAGGGTATTTTTTCTAGTACCCTCCCATTGTACTAAGGGTATTTTTTTCGGTACCCTCCTATTACCCTTACCCTTTACCCAAATCTCTCACCCCTAACCCCAATCCGGACAGGTATGGTGCGATACGGGTATCGGTAGTACGCGTACGGGTAATACCCTCCCCTTAGATAGCTCTAGATATGACCCTCGATATGAGGGTGTGGAGGTTGAGAATTACGTAGAAGTTAGTAGGTAGGCGAGTGTTTTTTTTTTTTTTTTGAAACCAGTAGTATTAGTGCTAGTCTTGTATTTTCTTATTCTTATATTTTGATTGCTACATGCTATTTCTTTCGCTTCAGTTTTCTTATTATCTTTGCTACTATTTTTTTTTAATCTTTTCTTGAGTCGAGAGTCTATTATTGGAAATAACTTTTCTAACTTCTCAAGGTAGGGGTAAGATTACGTACATACTAACATCCCTAGACTCCACTTGTGAGATTAGACAGGTTTATTATTGTTAAAAATTAGTGTCTAGAACTCATCATTTTCCTAATGTCATGTCATTTATTCATCTTCATTCTCATGGCTTCTAAATTTAGCAAGAACTCTCCTTCACGGAAGAAAGAAAACCGTTTTTTCTCATTGAACTGATCAGATGACTCTGAAACTAATTATTTGAGGAAACTTTAATTTAATAGTATCAAATTCATGAGGAGTCCGGCACTAAAACAACTCATGCTTTACATGAATAAATTAATTGCTGAAATGAAAGAACATAATTGTCTGTGCTACAAACCTCTAGATTGCAATTAATCTGGAGGAAAACTAAAATCAAGCAATACATGAAAGAATAAAGAGTGGACGATTGAAAATGGATTTTGATTTGGGAGACTTTCCATATTAAGAATTAGTGTAATTAACGATTCAACTTATTAAATCATTGGCTGAGTAATTTTTTTCAATTGTCAGCCTTATAAGCAATTGGAGTATAATTAATTTATACCAAAACCGGTATTTACATCATGCATATCATCATTCTATTAATCCAAAATAACCAGTAAAATTAATGTTAGCATTAGTTTTACGTAGCGTGTCTGGTTTGGTAGGTATAATTATATCTTCCATTTTCTCCTTCTTCCAACAACTTTAACAAATCTATTACTATAGTCCTATTCCTATTCATCAACGAAACTGGCGGGCTGGAGGAGAATGGTTAAGCAGCTTTCTTGAAAATCAAAAATTCATAGCTAGGAATGTTTCAGCCACCAACTATTTAATTAAGTTGAGTAACATTCCTTTTGTAAATAGTGGTTTTAGAATAATGAATCCTTTTTTTTCAAATCTCGCGTACGTCAGCTATAGTTATATTATACGTTAATGCTCCATCGTTAATTATATAAATCATCAACATTAAATCAAGCAATATTCTTGAGCAGTGACAGTTCTTTTTGAAAACAAGGAGTTTCAACTGAAACATTTACTCCTATACTATTTAATATTTATACATGTAAATTATATACCATTATATGCTAAAATGATTTAATAAATGAACTATAGCGTTCCTGAATCGATGAAGAAGTACAGTGCGGTAAGAAATGAGATTCAAATTCATGCCTTATATCATGTTTTCAAGTATTCTAGAAAGCAAACGCGGGCATCTTAAAATTCATTTCTTATTCTAAAAGAATTTCTTTTTATTATTAAAAGAAAACCTATATATTTTGCGGCATAAAAGATCCGCTTATCTTGCCAATTTGGGAAATTCTCACGGAATGGGAAACCACTCACCCATCCAACCCAGTTTGCGGGTAGAACTTTAAACCAGTGAACCAACACATCACTTTAATTATACTCCACTAATCTTGACTGCATGCAAAGGTTACGTGAAGGTTGAACAACTTAGACCTTAATCAATATTCAAGATCAGCAGCCACCAATCCTTTGACCTTAATTCTCGGCTGCCGGCGTGCCTCCATTCATTAAGGAAGAAACCTTCATTATAAAGCTTAGTTATGGGTGTGCTTTTACCTTTACTTTCAAATCATTTCTTAATTAATTTACTAATTAACTTTATTCTCTGCACCCCTATCGAGACAGGTGTTTGATTAACAATTTATTGCACATGGATGCTGCTTCATTGATAATCAAATTTCATGTTATATTTCTCATACTCCTGCTAGTTTCTTCTAATAGTAATTCAACTTTATCCATGGCTGCCAATGACTCTAGTTCAGGAGCACCTACGAATTTTTCTACGGCCATTCTTATTAGAGTAGACCAATCTGGCCAAGGAGATTTCAAGAAAATTCAAGATGCTATTGATGCTGTTCCATCGAATAATTCTGAATTATTCTTCATTTGGGTTAAGCCCGGGACTTATAGGTTTGTGTTTATCATTTTGTAATTTTATGATATCTTGTATTTTTACCTGTTGTAATAGATAATCTGTCTTAATATTTTTTCGAGTTGTGAAAATTACAGAAGTAAATATATATATATATATATATATATATTTTAATCTATTTTTCATGGAGCAGAGAGAAGATTGTAGTTCCTGGTGATAAGCCATTCATAACGTTGAGTGGAACTGAGGCATCTAACACCATAATTACAAGGAGTGACGGTGGAGATTCTCCTACACTAACTGTATTAGCTTCCGATTTTGTTGCAAGATATCTAACAATTCAGGTAATAACATGTGCTTAGGATTTATCTCTTATATGATGACGCTGCAAAGACAATTTACATTATTAGGTCATTTTAACATGTCGTAGCAGGTAATTTGTCTTATTTTTCAGGTTACTAAGTCCATTTAATTGTTTCAAAATGTAGAATTCATTCGGAACAAGTGGAAAAGCTATAGCACTAAAAGTTAAAGGAGATAGAGTAGCATTCTATGGTTGTAGAATTCAATCGTACCAGGACACTTTGTTAGATGATGCTGGGAGGCATTATTATAGCAACTGCTATATTGAAGGGGCCGTTGATTTCATTTTTGGAAATGCAGCTTCTCTCTATGAAGTGAGTTCTCGTAATTCATGAATTATCGTTGGAATTAGTTCTTCCGTTTTAATTTATGTGAACATGTTTGACTGGGCACGAAGTTTTAAAAAAATAAAGACATTGGGAATTTGTAGTCCTAAACAAGTCAAAAAGGGGTCTAGAGTATTTGTGTGGTTATAAAAACTTCTCACTAAGGATAGAATTGGATGTTTAAGCTACATTGTTTCCAAATATAGAAAGCGGTCATTCTTTTTGGAACGGACCAAAAAGGAAATAGGTTCACAAAAACTGGAACGGAGAGAGTATCATTTTTTTTCCGACTATCCGTGTAGTTTACATGTTAGTGTAACATGTTAGTTACCATCTTATTCATGCATATTTTCAAAAATTAATGATCTATATAATGGATATAATGGTCTATACATTTATAATGTAACCTGTGATTACATTATAAATGATCTTATATTCTGCAAATAATTTTTACCTTATCAGAGCATATATATATGTGTGACTCGGGGTAGGAGTAAGGTCCGTGTACACTACCCTCCCCAGATTCCACTTGTGAGATTTTACTGTGTTGTTGTTGTTGTTTCGGTGCATATATCTGTGTAGTAATTTAGTTTCTTTGTCATATTTGGCAGAGATGCCATATTCATTCAGTTGCAGCAGGAGCAATAACTGCTCAAGGAAGAGAGTCCCCTTTAGAAAATACAGGATTTACTTTTTTGGGTTGCAAGATAACAGGGGCAGGAGGGAGCACTGCATTAGGAAGGCCATGGGGTTCATATTCAAGGGTGATATTTGCCTACACATTTATGTCCTCTATCATACAGCCTGAGGGATGGAATGACTGGGGAGATTCTACCAAGCAAAGGTAACATTCATAGTCACATTGAATAAAATGTTCAAATTTGTCGCTCTTAATTTTACCATCCGTTATACTGTAGAATTATTCATACTATGGTCTATTTTGCTTTGTGGCAGCACGGCGTACTATGGTGAATACAAGTGCTATGGAGCAGGGGCTAATAGATCAAAGAGGGTGGGTTGGTCACGTAGCCTATCGAACGAGGATGCTGCACCATTTCTGACCAAGAATATGATCGGAGGGCGAAGTTGGTTAAGGCCTGCACCTACCCATTTCAAGAGACGTTCAACTATTGTCACTCCCACCGGAGAAAACTAAAATCAACTACGACCATCACTAGATATATATATATCAATAAAAGAAGACTACTCAAGATCAATTCCAGCTTATCTCTTGTGAAAATTTTCATTCTTTAATTATTAAAATTGATTTCTTGAGGCAATGTATCTCGTAGATAGTACTCTTACACGTACCTCCAAGAGATATTTTACAGCATACATGGTTTTCCAGTTTCTGTCGTTGTAGTTTGTTTAGTACCTGGTTCTAATGAAAAAGAGAAACCATCAATATTAGTTCGTCACCTTTGTCACAACTTAATTGACTTTCAAGGTCAAACGTTTATCTTTAAAAGGGCATCTCAGTGCACTAAGTTCCCACTATGCGCGGGGTGGGGTCCAGGATAGGCCGGACCACAAGGGTCTTATTGAACGCAACCTTACCCTGCATTTCTACAAAGGGCTGTTTCCACACTCGAACCCGTGACCTTCTGGTCACGTGGCAGCAACTTTATAAGTTACGCCAAGATTTCCCCCTTTAAGGTCAAATGTTTATCTAATTTAATAAAAAAGCTTGAGTTTTGTGAAAGATGGCACTATCTAATTTAAACGACATCATAGAATATGAAAAATAATGAGGTTAATCTTTCCAACACTGGCCTTGTAAATGACATCACAGAATACAAAATGATGAAGAACTAAGGGGTAAGCATGGACAAGGCAAAAATCTTGGTCAGATTCAATAAATTCCCAATCTCAAAATGTTATATAGGAGTATCATTTCTAATCCATTTTACATACAAGCAGTTGATGAACAGAAATCATCATTTTGTGTCTTGCAGACAAACAAAAGAAAGCACAATATACTGAAAAGAACAGACAAATAGGAAGTAAAACTGATAGAAAGTCCAAAGCCTTTCAACCTGAATTCAGAATAGAATTGCAATAAGGCATAGCAACAAGAAAACCAGCACCACCGCGCCAATCCAACAAGCCCAAGTCCTCCTCCTCTTCATTCGTTTAGCACGATCTAGCTCCTTCATCCCATCATTCACATATCCACCAGCATTAACCACATTTTGCTCAATATTATTCATTTGATCACCTTGTGTCTCAACCATAACAGCCATATCAAGAAACACTTGGTGCAACTCAATCAAACTCTTTTGTATCTCCTTTACAGCTTCATCCCTTTCCTCCTTTTCTACTTTCCCCTCAAAAACCCTTTCTTGCATCATCTTTTCGATCACTTCCTCACTCGGTTCCTCCCCGTTAGCACTACAGTACTGTCTCCTTAAACCTTCTTTATGTCCTGCTACAATGTTTTCCCTTAGACATTGAAAATCATTCATCATATCCCTCAGTTTAATTCTCAAACCATTAGTCACTGAAATCCTCGTTCTATCAACTGGGCTTCCCTCTTTATAAGCACCACGATTTTCAAGATTGGATTTATCAAGCAATTCAAGTCTTGTTTTGATGATTTTTGCCTTCCTAAGAACAGTGATAATGTCAGAGTTAATCTGATCTCTAAGGCCTTGAAGAATTTTAGCACTCGCGGCTGACTTGGTTTTTACATTAAGGTCTTGAAGATTGAAAAGAAGATTGTTAATCTCCTCCATATCAGACTTAATAGCAGCAACTTCTTCAAAGAATTTTGAGAGGTTTCTTTCATCAGCCGGGTCGAGTTGACCCATTTCAATATCAGGTCCTGCTTCAAGGTCCAACATAGCCTGCTTCTTCAAATCCACGTAACTTAAGAACGATTTCGTCATGAGATCGTTCATCTTTGCGACAATTCTGCGAACACCTAGATAGAGAAAAGAGCTGAGACATCAAATTCTGTCCCTAATTCTAAAATAATTCAAGAAAATTCCAAATTTGTGATTTTTTGAGTTTTACTTATCAGTTACTACAAAATTTCCTTAGAAAACAAAGACAGATAACATAAGCAAACATTGTACACTCAATTTTTCTTAGTACCAGTACATTCCACTAACATTCTCCAGTTTTCAGTTTCAAAATTGCAAGCAATTCCAAAATTGGGGTACATAAAAACAGCAACAGAACAGCATTAATAAGTACTAAAAAACATCAAAAATAACAAATACAAGTAGCAGCTATTTATATGAATTATCAATACCCATTTTTTGGTATTACCCAATTCAGCAAAGGAATACTAACATTTATTGAAATTTAAAATTTTAAAACCATAAAAGAAAAAACAGAAGTTTATGATGAAAGATTGGAGGGTAAAGAAAAGAAGAGCACCTTTTGAAACGTTTGTCTAACTCTGTGTTGGAATTCCCAAAAGAGTGTGAGAAATGAAAGAGTGAAGAATTTTGGGGTTAATTCAAAACCGGTGCTTCCTTTAAAATTTTGGCTGCTGTTTTCAAATTAGAAGTTGATAAAGATGGAAAAGAGGAAATATAGCCGTTGTGTTTCGTAACGTAATTAATTTGGAAAGTTATTGATAAATTTTCTAATTAATTTTTGTAAGACTGTTTTTTTTACGTAAGATGTTATTGAAAAATGAATTACTTGAATTTGTATAAAGCAAGAGTTGATTGATACTTAAAATGGATATTAACTAAAACATGTTGCACCGACGGTGTGTAATGTTTTTACGCTATAAAAATTTTACATGTAAATAATGTTATAAAAAATAAAATTAGTAAACTCAAAACAAAAATAATTATTACATGCTGCAACAAATTAAAATAGATTGATAGTGTAAAAAAAACTTACATTTGTTAATATATATATATATATATAAAAATTAAATTGATCAAGATGGTTACCTTGGACACTCTAAACTTTGACATTAAAGTTTACCCGTTTTTGTTTGGTAAATAAGGAAAATGTAAAAAGTCAATAAACATTGTCCTTAAATGGCATTTTAAAAGTTATAAAATGAGTACCTAGATGAAGGATATTTTTATATTCTATAAACAAGAAAGGACATTAAAGTTTTGCCCATTTCCGTTTGGTGAATGAAATATCTTTATCTTCATCAATATTGTCAATTTATTTACGTAAAAATCTATTACAGCTGATAAGAACAAGAAACAGTGTTAACTCTCCAACGCTGCTGCATTTTGCCATAATGCAGTCAGTTTTTGGAGAAATTTGCATTTAGGGATTATTCATCTCTTTCGTTACTATTCTCTAATTACTTTATTATTATTGTTAATGTATTATTCTTTTAATTTATCTTTTTATATATACCTAATTATGTTTATGTAATATCTTTATAATATTAATTTTATATCTTAACTTTGGCGTATAATTTTGATAAATTAATTTCGCACATTTATTGTTTTTATGTAATATCGTTTTGCAATTGTTACAGGACCACCACGTTTTTTGGAGAAAAGAAGTGTTACATGATATAATAACTACATGTATTATACTGCACAACATGATAATCGAGGATGAGTGTGATCTTAATGCACCAATTCAAGATGATTGGAATGTCCACCTCAAACGGTAGAAATGGTAGTAGATGAAACCCGCCGATTTGAACAATTTTTAGCTCGACACAAAAGAATTAAGGACAAAAATGCTCATTTTATACTTCGTAATATATTAATAAATTATTTATGGAAGCATACTAGATGTGAAAGTTGAATATTTGTGTAGTATTTAACCTGAATTTTACCATAATGTAATATGTATTTAATTATCTTGTATCTCAATGATTTCATATTTATTTAAATTATCTGTTAATATATATAATTTATAATAGTTGCTTACAACTTATATTATTTAAAAATTTATGGTATAAAATAATTTATATTAAATGGTTTGTACACGGCTAAAATCAGAGAGCCCGATTTATGATCATTACGGCACTCCATAGCCCGTCTTCAGAAGGCTCGAAGCAGTTCAAGTTGCGACATCGAGGAAGCATGTCGAGGGCTCTCCACACTCGACCTCGAGGCGATGTAAATCGAAGACCAACATGGAAAAGCAGGAAATTCCCAAAAGGCACGTGGTTAAAGCTAACCAAGTACGCAAAATAGTACAAGCCCGTACCATAGCATTAAATGGTTATACCAGTCATTTCTCTTTGTAATAATTATACATGTACTATGTTGGGATTCTCTCTCATATATAAAGGGGACCCTTGTCATTTGGTAACACACATGATATTCAATACAAGAACAAGAACATCCTCTGGTCTCTAACTCAAACATTCTCTACAATTGTTCCATTGATTTATTGCCTTTCAGTTATTGTATTCATTAATTGTTCTTCATTTATTACTCGGTATTGATCATAAAGAGGCCATCTTTGAGGCCTTCAATACTGTTGTATCATCTTCGACAGCCCCCTGTCAAGCTCTCGAGCTCGACCTCGAGGCCTATTTCGACCAAGCTCGAGACCCCGTCTCTCAACTGCTCAGTTTGCACAATCTCATTATCCTTCGCTCTTATCTCGTTTTCTTACTTCTCACTTAGCATCTATTGCCTAAACAACTAGTAATAAAATAGATCACATATTTTTAGAACCACGAAATCAAATATAATTGTAATTATCATTTTCAAGGTAAACATGGTTATATAAGAAAGGAATATAAATTCTATGTGATGAATAGTAAAAAAGAAAAAAAGATAGAATTTCTTTAATAGAAATAAGAAAATAAAATTTAAATAAAAAAATAATATAATATTGAACAGAGAGAAGAATATAAAATGGAATATTCTTTTTTGAGTAAAAAATGGAGTGATGATTGGAGTAACTTTACTCTATGTTTGAGTTTACTCCATTTTGAAGGAGAAAATGGAAAGGTTGGAGATGGCCTAAGACGTAATTAGTCAAGTTATAATTATGGAAATAAAGTGTAAATATCAATTTTAAGTATGTGACCAATATACAATCTACTTATCAATATAAGAGGACAGGAAATTTATTTCCGAAATTTAGTAGCTTTAGTCCAAACTCTAAATTTATATTAAGAAATTTATTAAATAAACACAAAAATTAAAGTCAAAATCTAATTCGTAACACATAATGTTGCTATTTTAAAATTCTAATGTTAACACCGGGAATATGCTTGGTTTGTTGACATATAATCAATTAATTTGGCCATTTAGACTAAATTATTGACGTTTTTAAAGGATTAGTTACTCCCTAGGTTGATACTTTATTTATTTTAAATAAATACTCTTTTAAAAAATTATATTTCATAGCTACCTTTTGATTTTTTATAGCCAATATCTATTTATGGATACCTCCTGCCCTTAAGTCATAAAATAAGCTTTGTATTATTTTTCTCTCTCATATCCCCTCAAATTTTCCTATCCCCTACCCCATATCTATTCTCCCTCTCTCTCTCTGCTTCCCGATCTTTCAAGTTCTTCCAAATTTTTACCCTTCTCTTTCTATCTCTATCTCACTCTAAAACCTCTGTGCCTTATCTTTCCCTCTATCTGTCACCCAATGTGAATTGGTTTTTAGCTTTCCAATCTTCAGATCAGAAAGTTCAAGGGTGAGATTTCGGATGAGGTTGTGGGGTTGCATATGTTGTTTTTCCTAAAAGAAGAGAAAAGAGGAGAGGGAGGTCTGGACGTAAAAAGTGATTGTCGGCCTGGAGTTTTCTTCTTTTCTTCTTCTCGTACAATTTCAACAATTGGCAGTGCCTCTATCGAAGACGACGGAGTTGGGAGCTGAGCAACTTGAATTTTCTATTAATATATTTTAATGTATTTCAATGTATCTCGTTGTATTTAATTGTATTCATTGTCTTTTTTTTAATTTTATTTCAATGTATCTCGATTTACTCTATTATTTCATTGTATTCATTGTCTTTTTTTTCATTGTATTTCAATATATCCCGATGTATTATATGTATTTCATTGTATTCACTGCCTCGCTATATGCATGAATGTATTCATATGTTTTTTTTAATTAATATAATTTATATATTCAGATGTGTTATATAATTTCTCTAAAGATTTCTATGTTTTTGGGGTGTTTTTCGGTTGAGAATATTTTTGTATAACTGAAAATACAAAATTTGTGTGTTATAATTGAGTTTGTTGAGTTATATTAGGAGTCTATTATGTCAATTGATTCACTTCCCGTTTAAAAACAGTGTAATCCCCTATTTCACGCCGTTAATACAATCGAATACAATAATCTGTCCAGCTGTAATCCCATGTTTCACGCCATGAATACAGTCGAATACACTAGAATACAAAAATTTGTCTAGTTGTAGTCCTCTGTTTCACGCCTAGAAATGCTACTGTATTCATGAATACAGTAGCTTAAATACATCGAATACACTCTAAAAAATCTGATAACATAGCTAGAGAAAGTAATATAGTAAATGGTAGCTACAACTAGCTAATAACCACTAAAACATAGTGATTTCTGAAAGTTTCTCGTTTTTAAATGAGTAAGTAACAATTTTAAAGCAGTTCGCGTTTTCTACAGGCGGCATACTCTTCAATAAGTTTTGCCGGGGGATCGCAATTAGGCAATTGCCCATTTCAATAACCTTTGCTCTATGCTTGTTTTCTTTATCCCACTCGATGTGGGAAAACTAGCCAAGACCAAAAAAAATAGTTTTGTTATAAAATGCTGAATTATGATGGATGTCCATAATCGAGCGGATCAAACTTTTCTTCTTCTGCTCAAGCAAATATATTTTTACGATCACAATTTCCCCTCTGTTGGATGTCGTGATGGCCCTAGTCTCTAAGATAAGGTAAGCCTAACAATTTGCGGAATAACAGAGTATAAAACTGAGACCCAAATCTCGACATATGAAATAAGTGTAAAACTGTGAATCAATAATTACAACCCCCACAACCCTGTAGAAATAAGTCATAAGCTTCTAAGAGAAATACTAAATGTCTATATACATCATAGTCTAAAGAGAATAAGGAAAGCAACATAATAATTTCTTTTTGGGGGACTCCGAGGTTTGTGAACGCTGGCAGATGTACCTTGAAGTCTCCGCGTACAGACTAGCTCACCGATACCTAGTCTGGTAGGAAGTACCTGGATTTGCACAAAAAGATGTGCAGAAGCGTAGTATGACTACACCACAACGATACCCAGTAAGTGTCAAGCCTAACCTCGGTAGAGTAGTGACAAGATCAGGTCAGTCCCTACTGAAAATAATAGGAAAATATGGTAGAAGATATAATAATATAATGAAATGATTGAGAAGTGAACAATGAGAATTTACAGGAAGACAATAACACAGTAAATAGAGGCAAACAACGAGGGCGCTCCCGCGGTACCGCCTCGTAATCCCAACAGTAAATATGCAACAGCAGGGGGGATCTCCCGAGGAATCGCCTCGTAGTCCCAAAAGTACTTATGCAATAGCAGGGGGATATCCTGAGGAATCGCCTCGTAGTCCCAAAAGTAAATATGCAATAGCAGGGGGATCTCCCGAGGAATCGCCTTGTAGTCCTAAAAATAAATATGCAATAACAGGGGGATCTCCCGAGGAATTACCTTGTAGCCCCAAAAGTAAACATGCAAACAGGGGGAATCTCCCGAGTAAACGCTTCGTAGTCCCAAAAGTAAATATGCAGAAGATAACTGAAGGGACAACGAATATACAACAAGAAATCTTACATTTCAAGATTTAATTTACATCAAGGAAAGTAGGTAATTTAACTGAGCATGTTGCACAAAATTTCAAGTAAGAATTAAGTCACGCAGACATGCGATACTAGGCTAAACATGATCATTACATATGCTAAGGCAACTCAGTTAAGGAATTTAAAAGAAGATTACTCAGCAATAACCGAAATTTTCACATTTAGCCCGTATACGCATTCGTCACCTCGCGTACACAGCACTCACATATCACAATTTGTTACAACAGTACCAAATCCTAAGGCGATTTTCCCCATGCAGGGTTAGACAAATCACTTACCTCAATTGTGTAATTCTTTATTCCAATATGCCTTTGCCTCGTGAATTGGCCTCCGAACATCTTGAATCTAGTCCCAGTTAATCTGATTCAGTCAATACAAATTATAGGAATTAATTCCATATGAAAATACTAATTTTCTAATAAAATCCGACATTCCACTCAAAAATATCCAGTGGGGTCCACGTCTCGGAACCCGATAAAAGTTACAAAATATGAGCGCATTCAACCACGAGTCCAACCATACCAATTTTACAAAATTACAACATCTACTCGCCCCTCAAACCTTTAATCTAAACTTAAGAGTTTTCATAATTTTCCCAAATTAAAACACCATTTAAATACTAAATATAGCAATAGATTTGGGTAATTTTACCAAATTTGAGTTAAGAACACTTACCTCATTGTTTCCTTTGAAAATCTTCCAAATATCGCTCTCCCCGAGCTCCAAATCGATAAAAATGGAAAATGGGACGAACAAAACTTAAACATTTTGCCTAGTCATTTCCTCTATGCGATCGCGGACCAAGTCTCACGATCGCGAATCACAAATTTTTCCACGGCCCAACTTAACCTTACGGGATCGCGAATAAGTGCACGCGATCGCGAAGTTTCAGCTCCACAAACCTACGCGATCGCGGACTTGTCCACGCGATCGCAAAGTGTAACTTCATGTGACCCCCTACTGCCTCACTTCCTTTACGCGAATGCGACGTGCCTCACGCGTTTGCGATGTGCAAATTGCTCCAGCTACTCGATCGCAGCCTATTCTATGTGATCGCATAGAACAAATTTTTCAGCAGTCCCAATTAAGCCTACCCATCGCGGATAAGTTCACGTGATCGCATATAAGGAAACCAGGTTCAGATATCAGAAAAATTCCAGCAAAATTCAAAGTCTAAAATTCAATCTATTAACCATCTGAAACTCACCCGAGGACCCCGGGACCTCTACCAAATACAACAACAAGTCCTAAAACATCATACGAACTTAGTCGAAGTCTCAAGTCACATCAAACAACGCTAAAACACGAATCATACCCCAATTCAAGCTTAATGAACTTTAAAACTTCCAACTTCTACATCCGATGCTGAAACCTATCACATCAAGTTCGATTGACTTCAAATTCTGCACACAAGTCATAAATGACATAAAGGACATATGAAATTTTTCAGAATCAGATTCTGACCCCAATATCAAAAGTCAATTCACCGGTCAAACTTCTAAACTTAAATTTTCTAATTTTGCCATTTCAAGCCTAATTTAATTGTGGGCTTCCAAATAATTTTCCGGGCAAGCTCCTAAGTGAAAAATCACCATACAGAGCTATTGAAATTATCAGAGCTCTATTCCTGGTCCGTTTACATATAAGTCAACATCCGATCAATTATTTTAGCTTAAGCTTTAAACCTTGGAACTAAGTGTTCCAATTCATTCTAAAACCTCATCGGACCCGAACCAATTACCCCCGACAAGTCACATAACAATTGTGAAGAATGAATTGAGCAGTGAATAGGGGAACGGGACTGTAATATTCAAAACGACTGGCCAGATCGTTTCAAATGCTCACTACTCTTATCCATTATCTCCATAACCTCCCCATGATCTTCCTCTCAAATGCTTAACGACATATTCAATGACATATTTATGTAGTGACCATTCCACTCAATAGTGGCATTTTCTCTCAATAGTGGTCATTCCACTAAATAGTGGCCATTCCAATTATTATTTTATAATAGTGATTCTTCACTTCTTCTTTTTTTTGGTAATTAAATTTTTGTATTAATCACCTGTGAAAACATTACAAAGCCATAGCTAATTAACACAATTAGCTATCTCATCTCTAACTATCTATGTCTCTCTCCAATTTACAAGCAATCCTCACCTTATATTTTAAAACTCAAAACTCTGTAAAAATTCTTGAACTCTATGGTTAGCTCTAACATAGCTAATATATACAATTTCACGTACAATTGCTTCCCAACCTCTTGACTTATCTTCAAATACTCTATGATTCCTTTCCATCCATATAGCATATATACATTTTGCATATATCAATTTGAATATTTGAGCTTGCTTTGATTTCCCTTTAGCATTCTTGGCTGCCCACTCAACATGTTGATTTCAATCTACTGGCATTTGTTTCCACTTTAACCAGTTCTGCATTTTCATCCATATGGCTTCAGCAAAGTTATACTTAATAATTCTTCACTTTTCATGTCTATATAAAGGCCTTGTAATAGATATGAAATACAACACAATTGAAGAAGAAAAAAGAATATTTCTTCTCTTTCTCTCTATATCTCTTAATTTGTTTTTTCTTGTTCTATATTGTTACTTTGAGCTATATTTATAACAAGTTTTGAAGCAGGCATTTTGTAAAAGCTATAGCCAATTTAGCTTTGAAATTGAATTTTGAGATCACATTGCTATTACGATTATCATAGGTTGCCAACCCTAATTTTAAAATTGAACCATCAATAGGAGTAGAGACTCTATGTATATTTAGCCAAATGGACAACTCAAATTTTCTATACACAGTTATAAGTATATAATTTGCCTTCTAAAGTTATTTATAGTTGAAAAATAATATACAGTCATTACATAAAACTAAACCAGTTAAAAAGGATTTGAAATTTATTTAGTAAAATGTTGTAAAAAAAAAAGTTGTCTCTATATGTGCAATTTAAATGATTTTGACAATTTACTTTACCTGTTTACCATACTTCCCAAATCATGTACCAACCAACACTTACCATAATTGATTACCTATTAAATTTAAGTAATATGATAGTATAAAATTTATTGTCAGCATATAAAGGATTTACGTTATATCATATTGAAGTATAAAATAAAACAATTAAGAGTAATTTAACCACTAATAGTAGGTTGTTTATTTATCAAGTATCATATGATAAAGATTTACTCGCACATTGTATCATTAAAGTATAATTAATTAATACATATTATCACCTTAATTTATAACTTAATCATAGTAACTTGTATTATAATTTAATGTAAACACCTGTATAAGTAAATTTTTATTAGTATTAATTAATGCTTGTCAACGGAATTTATTTTAAACCTTAATTAAAAGAATATAGAGAAAAGAAAGATTTACTTACATTTTCTAATGTATAAATATTAAACCTCCCATGAAAATTGGAAACCTCAAAGCCGTTGACGAAGTAGCAGCTGAACCCCAGATCGGAAACTCAGAAAAAAAGTTTGTCCGATCTGACGGAGTCTTCAAAAGTGATGACGGCTGAGTTCAGTTTGAGAAATTGGGGTAAAAACTTAGGCCCCCACAACATTCTCAACGGCCGATGGTTCACAGTTTTCGCTTCAATCTTGATCTTGTCAGTTTCTGGTGGCACTTACTTATTTGGTCTTTATTCACAACATGTCAAATCTTCATTGGGTTATGACCAAACAACCTTAAATTTGTTGAGCTTTTTTAAGGATGTTGGTGCTAACGTAGGAATTATAGCTGGGTTAATTAATGAAGTTTGTCCGCCTTGGGTTGTTCTTTTAATTGGATCAGTGATGAATTTTTCAGGGTACATTTACTTGTGGTTAGCAGTCAACGGTGATGAATTAGTCAAACCACAGGTTTGGCAAATGTGTTTGTGTTTAATGATTGGTGCAAATTCTCAAACTTTTACTAATACTGGTGCTTTAGTTACTTGTGTCAAGAATTTCCCTGAAAGCAGGGGAATTGTAATTGGATTGTTAAAAGGGTTTGTTGGTTTAAGTGGTGCAATTATAACACAGTTGTTTCATGCATTTTATGGGAATGATGGGAAATCTTTAGTCTTGCTTATTGCTTGGCTTCCTCCATTTGTTTGCTGCATTTTGCTTAAATATGTTAGGGTTATGAAAGTCATTAATCGTCAAGAAAACGAGGTCAAGATTTTCTATCAACTTCTTTACATATCACTTGGTCTAGCTGGATTTCTGTTGATGATCACTATTTTGCAGAACAGTGTAGCTTTTAGTTTGGTTGAGTATAGGGCGAGTTCTTGTATCGTCCTACTTTTGCTATTTACGCCTATAGTTATTGTAATTAGAGAAGAGTTAAAACTCGGGAAGAGCAGGAAACTAGTCTTTGATGAGTCTGTGCCGTTGAAAGGAACAGAACAAGTGAAGTTACTTTCAAGAAATCAAGCAAAAGGAGTTTCATGGTTCAAGAATGTTTTTAAGCCACCGGAGAGAGGTGAAGATTATACGATCTTGCAAGCACTTTTGAGCATTGATATGTTGATTTTGTTTATTACTACTATCTTTGGAGCTGGTGGAACGTTGACAGCTATCGATAACATAGGCCAAATTGGTAAGGCATTAGGATATCCTAACACGAGTATTGCAACATTTACTTCACTAGTGAGTATATGGGGTTATCTTGGAAGAGTAGTTTCTGGCTTTGCCTCTGAGATTTTGTTGACAAAGTATAAAGTCCCTCGTCCGTTGATGCTTACTTTGGTGCTTCTTCTATCTTGCTTTGGCCATATTCTTATAGCAATGGGAGTTCCAAGTTTTCTTGAAGTCGCGTTGGCAATACTTGGATTTTGCTTTGGAGCTATGGCACCTTTGATATTTTCAATCATATCTGAACTTTTTGGCCTAAAACACTATGCTACATTGCTCAATTTTGGCGGCGCTGCTAGCCCAATTGGGGCTTATGTATTCAATGTTAGATTGGTTGGTCATTTTTATGACAAGGAAGCTTTGAAGCAAATGGCATCCTTGGGACTTTTAAGGAAGCCTGGGAACCATTTGACATGCATCGGTATCGAGTGTTATAGGCTTTCTTTTCTGATTATTGCTGCAGCAAGTTTTGTAGGGTGCATTGTATCATACATTTTGGTGCTTAGAACAAGAAAGTTCTATAGAGGTGATATATACAAGAAATTTAGGGAGCAAGCTTAACTTTTGGAGGCTCAGAGTAAGCTTGGCCAAATATTTTCATTCTGCCACACATTTTGTAACATGCTATGATTTATAGCTAAAAGTTTTAAGTCCTACTGATCCATTATATATGGAATATGAAATTTAGGGAGCAAGCTTAACTGCTGGAGGCTCAGAGTAAGCTTGGCCAAATAGTTTCATTCTGCCACACATTTTGAAACATGCTATGATTCATAGCTAATAGTTTGAGTCATATTGATTGATTATATGATAATACATGATACAGAAATCAAGAAAATAGATTGACATGTTGACAAATATCTAGGATTCTTGGCTCATGATATTTTATGTTGGAGTTTGGCACATATAAGGTTCTTGTACTGGATTACTTCTGGATGGATTTTATTGAGAAGACACTTGTGGCAAAACCAGATTATCTCCTGTTCTCTTTTGCAGCTTCTCTTATGCTTCATTTAACTTCTTTTTTTCATTTTTACAATCTCTTAAGCTTTTCTCTTGTTTTATTTTTATTTTAACGTGCAGCTTCTTTTTTTTTCTAGACTCTGCCACTTTTCTTATGTTCTTTATAACAGAAGTTACATTATTCATAGCTTCTATAAAATTTTACATCAAAGCGTCTTTAGAAATGGAACTACACTTCGACCTTTTTGCCCTTTTAATGCTTATTTCTTGCAATAAATGACCTTCAACCTGAGCAAGAGATGGCAATGTGAAAGAATGCACGCTGGATTTAGATTAATTTAAATGGAATTACATGGACAGTGAGAGTTTATATAGTCGAGCTCAAGTTAACTTTGAATTGAAGCGTGTTTGTTGAGATGAACATGACTCAATCAGATATAATAGCCTCAACAAGACAAAACAGCGATGCAGCCACTTCACAACATACAAGAAGGATTTTACAAGTAACTCAAGTTATACACTGAATCAGATCTTGGACAACCAGAGGGTGGATGCATAAAGTACAGGTTACGAAGGGATGTAATTTCATATGCCAAAGAAATTCCAGTGCCAGGAACTACAAAAGATCATTCTCTGTATACGTAGCTTCTATTGCTAATAACTCCGGTTCTCTACGTCCAAAAATTAGACTAATATTACCAGAGATGATGAAGAAAAAACTGGAAAAGAAAACAATTAAAGAACGCTAACAAACTACAATTGTTTCTGTTTTTGGGGTCAGAGTTCAATGTAAGTACAAATCACATTGACCAAAAGATATGCAACAATCCATCTTGTTCTTTTCTTCATCTCCACTTTCTCCAAAACCAGCAAAAGTTCAGTCGGCCCTTGGGCTGCTGCCACTTGTTGATGGCCTTTTCCCAGAATATTTCTGTTGCAATAACAAAAGAAACAATTATTAAACACTTCCTCAAAATGAGAATAGTAACCTAAAGTTGCCTGCATCAGCAGCTCGAATGCTAGTTGAGACATAAAACTACTCTTAGCTACTGAGATTACCTGCTTTCCAAGGTTGAATGGGATGTATCTGTATTTAATCATGTGCATAATTTGTCTTCTCATGGTAAGGACAAAAAGAACAATCCAGTAGCACAACAATATAGGCCAGAACACAGGAACATCAAAAAGGGAGAAGAAAGTCATGACAAATGCCACACAGAAAGCCTTTGTTATGGCATACCTGAAAAAAATAAAGCAGCAGTAAATATTGCTGCTACAACCAAAAGGTTCAAGAAAGTACTAAATGGCCTAAAACATGCATAGAACCTCTCCTATTCAATGTTGACTATATAACAAAAGATAGAGGGCAGCTTCACACCCGAACTGGTTCGGGTTGCTACTTTCAAATTAGGCTGGCTGGGGTCAGCTAAATGAATTCTGGTATCTATTCAGGCCTGTATGATAATGACCAACTGGAGGAAAAACAAATCTTCTCCTTTCTTCAACTCCTGTTTCTTACATGAAAAATAAGCCAGCACAAGATCTTATGCAAAAATGCAGCAGTGTTTCACAACAGGAAATTCATGCACACAGGGACATAAATGAAACACCATGTTAATTTTGAGGTGGTGGAAGACCTTCTAAAGGACCACCAAACAGAAGAAATCAAAGTAATAGGCAAAAGATTACAAATAAGCAAGAGCCAAAAGAAAAAAGGATAAATAGCTGTAGGAGCTAGGCTCAATATCCTCTTTAACAACCATGACAGACCTGGCTAAATATTTCTTTGAAAGGGTTTAGTAACCAATCTGCAATCTCCTGATTCCTGAAGTGCCGATACTCTTATAGGACAGACACATTCATCAAAAATCATATCATAGGCTAGTATACTTTAACCGGTGAAAATTAATCAAAATATCCAAGACCTTGTTGCGCAGGGAAAATGGATCTCAGGTGCTACTACTTACGAGATCTTTGAAATACAGATACGGTGCAGCAACTTAAGAAATAATGAAAAAGAATTTGTATAAACAGAACCATAACGAAAGGTGCAACATAAATGTTGAATATGCAGCGCAGAATTTAGAAACAGCTAAATCTATGGCCATGGTTCTGTTTCGAGGTATAACGAAGATGTTAGTGCTGCCATGTTAAATACTAAAAAGCTCCAAAGGACAAAATAAGTACAATGGTGACTGTCATAATTGACAAAAGGCAAATCAATTAAGAGTTACTTCAAATGCACATATGCGATGAGGTTGTAGTGCATCAATAAATAGTATTCAAAGTTGGCAAATAGAAACATTTCACAACGAGATAAAGCAAATTGAAGCGATTCTGATACAAGATAACACAAAATGGAGAGATTACAACACTTTCTCCTTTGAAATTAGCAAGGCAAAACCCATATAAAGCAGGAACTATTACCAGAACTTGAATTCCGGGAGGCGACGTATGAAGGGCTTGAATTCATCTGAACCTTTAGTTGGCAACAAAGGTCCGTCTGAAGGTTCTGACTCAGGGTCAACAAGAGGTGACAGGAAACCGATCAGCAAATTGAGTATATAGATGCCCAAACCGTAGGTAACAACATAGAATCCTTGAACATAATAAACCCGCAGAGCATAAAGCAATGCTAAGACAAAAGTTCCAATCCACCTATATGTAGCATGAGGAGTAGTTTTATCTAAATAGTATTGGAAAAGTTTTGAAAGTTCAAGCCTCTGTCTGTTTAATGCTGCAGCCGCTGAGGCACCATCACCCTCCATAAAAACTCAACTTCACAATCCTAGAAGTTCCATAAAACAATGCAATAAGATTAACACAAGCAAGACATTGTGCTAGAAACAGCTAGATATACATAGCCAACTGAGTGCACTACTTGCTCAAGTTAGGAAATAGAAGAGTTTGGACTTTGAATTCTATAAATGCTTAGACCGCTCGGAAATTAACACTAGTAAAAAGGCTGATCGCTCATACACACACCATAATATCAATCATTGACACGTGAACAACGACACCACTTTCTTATTACCAGAAAGTTGCAACACCCTCCATGAATTCTTTAAAAGGCACCCAACTGTCACACTTTAAAAAAAAACTGTTGCTGGCAAAGTGACAGGCTAAGACAAAACCCATAGAAATCACATGTATTCCCGTTCAATGGTAGTTAAAATGTAACATCACTAAAATCCCCTATGGGGGGTCAATTCTGACCCAGACATGCGTAACCAGCCAAATCCATCCAAACTAGGTGAGCTTGAGTTAGTGATGTACTTATTTAAGATAAAGTGGGTTCAACTTAAGCTAGTACTCACAACCCATCATAGTTTTGTGAAAAAAAGAGGGAAAATTCACTTAAAATGTAGGATGTAGTTTCATTTTATCATGCAATTATTTTTTAGTAAATCAATTGTGTAGCTAGAATTAAAAGAAAAAAATAAATAAAATGGAAAAGTGATGATTGATTTCGACGTTGACCAAAGCAAACTTTGGGGAGTTGGGACTTGAACTGACTCACCCCATCATAATTTGATACCCTATAATTAGGAATGACAGGCGGTGCGGGCTGGGTTCTGTCTGAACCCGCACAATTTCAACCCGCCTCGCATAGGATTTAAACCCGCATTTGCCCGCTCCATACTCCACTTGTGTTCACCCGCCCCGCCCTGCCATTTTTTTAATAAAAACATTTTTTTTGTGGTTTTTTTGCCAATAAAAATTAGCCGAAGGAAATCTAGATTGTTCTCATATGTTCCAAGTGACTACCACATAAATTGTGAGGGAGCTGTAAACACATAGCAAAAAAGCCCAATATGATGCCAACTTTAAGTGTTTATTTCTTATTCTTGTGTTATTGAAATGTCTGAATCATATGACTGAATTATCTTTCAGTTATTGTAAAAGGAATAAGACTAAATTTTGTGGACTGTGATTTGACAGAGGAAATGCTTCTGATACATTTGTTAGCAACATAGTAATTTCCAGAGTGAGGTTTATGTATACCTCTCTGGTGAGTGTAAAGATTTGCAAGCAAACACAATGTCAATCAACATGTAAATCAAGACACGTTCAAGAAAGTAGAAGATTGAACATAAGAGCCAAAAAATATAAGCAACCATAATATATAGCCTTATCCACGCATCAGTGCCATTCTAATTTTACCTGTATCAGAAATGTCACAAGCATCAGTGCCATTCTAATTTTATAATACTTGTTGTACGTCAAAGAATTGAAAATCCCAAAAGATATTAGTGTGGCTGGTAGCGTTCTAGCCTTTTAGGTTTTTAGTTCAAAAAAATTAAAATCTTGACACGCGACCCGCCCCACGTTAATTTTTTTTTTTTTTTTTTAAATTAGAACCCGTCCCACCCCCCACCCGCCCCATTGCCAATAATCCTCCATTAATAACCTTAAAGTCAAGTTCATTCGGTCCAATGGAACCTAGCTGTAAATTACTATTACAAACGACGCAAAGAAAATAACTCTTAACACATTCTAATTAATCCTAGTCATAAAGATACGCAGAGCTAAGATCACATTAAAATCATTCCAAAACAAAAAGAAAAAGAAATATATATACTCAAACAACAATAAGAATCAGATCCGAAACTGGAAATTAATACGATAAAAGAAAAATCGCAATACGATACAAGAATAAGACGGAAATTTTACATAAAGGTGTGGCAGTATTCGGGTTAGTAGAAATATTAGGGTTAGAGAATACAAAACGAACATTGAAAAAAATGATAATACAAAAAGTACCTTCGCTGAAAAGCAGTGAGGAGATTGAGTCTTGGAGAGGGCGGGCAGAGGAGAAACTACGATCGGATCTGTGCCTTACTTCCCTCAAATGGGCCTGCCGACGAACGGAGAATTTTTACTATTATCTATCTTTTTTTCAATTGATATTTGTGCTTAGTACTAGTATTTGTCATTTTCTATTCCCCTGCATTTTCCAATTCTTTTTCTTTTCTTTTTCCTTTTACATATTTAATCAGGATTAATTTGAATTTATATCACTATGAATGTATATGATTCTGAACTCTTTACTGTTAAAACAATCTAAACAAAGATTTTATATTTATCCTGTTGTAACTAGATTAGTTATACTTTAGTTGGACCAGATATGTAATAACTCTTACACCTTGTTTGGATGATTGTCACATATCGTATCGCATCGTTTCGTATTATATTATATTATACTTTATCGTTTGATTAATACAATATTTGGATAGATTGTATCGTTTGTCATTTCATGATATCACGTGTCATCAATATGAAGAATAAACTTACAATATTATAAAAGAATTATTATGATACGAGGTAAAATTATAATATAAAAAGGTAAGGTAAATGATAAAATAAAATTATTTAATAATAACGAAAGGTGTGATGAGATAAAAAGACAAGATAAAGACGCGATCACATCAAATCGATCGTTACATAAAATAACACATTTCATTGTTACGTGATGACGGATTTAACTATACGATACAATAAAATTTAAATAATAATACGATACAATACAATAGGTAATAACCATCCAAACAAGATGTCAATTAACCCATACTATAACTAGCTTATTCTATTTGCGTATATAAAGTAAAAAATCATTGCGAGACCTATTGTTTTTTTAAAAATTTGATTGGTCATGACATTTAAATATCAAGAATTACATTTTTAACTATCTTTATAGACATTTGGAATGCATGAACGTTATTTTAAACATTTATGAACGAAAATTCAAAGCTATTTCAAATAATTTCCACCATTCGATGCGTTACTTTTATTAGTAAATTACTGACAATAATAAAATCGCAAATGTTATTGTTTTTGGCCGCGGGGCCAAATATGTAACTTATCCAATAAAAAAAAAAGTGAAGTAGAGCAATCAAGATGGGGGATTTGTATCTATACCCACTTTTTGGGTCACGTTTTAACTTATACCCGCTTTACAACTAAAATTGCAAGCGTACCCACTTTTCGCCTAAACTTCAGGCATACGTGCCTGAAGTAGCAAAGGTAATCACGGAAACTTCAACATTCTAGTAGACGGCTGGACTTAAGCATTCTACTAGTTGAAGTTTTGTTCTCTATTTGTTGAACTTCAACATATTTTAGCTGAAGTTTTTTCGTGGATTCAATAGTTTTGTCGTAAAGCTTTTTCAAAAACTTCAGCAGAAGATGCTGAAGTTATTTAGCTCATTTATAAAAACTTCAGCACTAAATAAGTTGAAGTTTTGTTCTGGATTCATTAGTTTTGTCATAAAGTTTTTATAGGGGCAAGTTAAAACTTAAAAAAAAGTATAAGTTAAATAGGGGCGACCAAATAAGGCGCTCCGTACAATTTCTTCGTCAAGACAGGATACTCAACCCAATCCAACCCCAACATCGATAGACTCTATAGAATGTAATAGGAAAATGCCACTGTATAGCCCTTTTTTGAAATAGCCAAAAAATATAAATTTTGTATATTTTTTAAATATTTATATACCCATACACATTTCGTAATTATGTATAGTTGGGAGTACTACTTCGCAGAGAAATTTTTAAAAACCATTATTGTTTAGTGATTATTAACTTATTATAGCTACCATATACGTAAGTACTTTCTATAGCTATTATTCAGCTATTACGATAGTATATTTTCTTCATTCAAAGAACCTAAAAATCAGAATAATCCAGTTGTACGTGTATGTATTCACGTGTATTCACGCCATGTATTCATGAATACAACAACAGAAAACACCTAAAATCATGGCAGTTCAGCTGTACGCGCGTGTATTCACGTATTCACACTGTTGTATTCATGAATATAGTAGCAGAAGTGCCTAAAATCAGGGCAGTCCAGCTTACACACATGTATTCACAAGTATTCTCGCCATGTATTCATGAATACAACAGCAAAAGGCGCCTTATACGCGCATGTAAAAACGCCTAAAATCAGGGTAATCTAGTTGTATTCACATGTATTTGTGCAATGTATTCATGAATACAGTAACGAGAATCACATCGAGAATAAGTATGTTCAGTTGTCTAAAAGAGAGAAAAACATAAATAACATATTTCATGCCTCAATGGTAGTATATACCATAAGTACTTATTTTGGTATAAAAATAAAAGATAACTATAGAAAATGATATTTTAAAATAATTTAAATAAGGTGTACTTTGAATGAGCTTAATTTTGTGAATGTTACTACTTTTAGTTGTTGGGATATCTAATGTTTTTTTTTGCGCTGTAACAAAACGATTGTGACAAAGCAACTGCAAATGTGTCAAAATTATACACTCACATACATATATATTGAACGAAATTATTTTCCAGACATTTTAGTAGGTGTTTGATACTGTATTGATTGTTAAATTTACACTTCAGCGCATTAATTACCCATAATTAAGTATTTTACACAATATAAATGACGTAGTGTTAAGAAATTAAGCTCAAAGTAATATTATAAAATAAGAAAATAGATAAGAAATGTGGAGAGGAAGAGAGAACTATCTAAGTGTGTATAATGTGATGCTTAAACCCTCTATTTATAAGATGAAATTGAGATAATACAAAAGGATGTCATGAAAATGGTATTAACTATTTCGATCATGGAGGAGGTTATGAAGGTGTGAAAGTTACAACAATAATCGTAAGAAGCATCGGAAGTAAAGAAATTAAAAGTTATAAGCATTCACTACATGATATAATATTTCGTAACACTGTATATATATTTATTGATTTGGTACACTTTCATATTTTTCTCCTCTCAACTGCTGTCTAGATAGTTTGGAACAATTCTAATAAATCCAAATCAATTGTCACATTTTGGTGTTAAATTTGACTGCATTCGTGCTATAAAAGTGTGCAGAAATCAGGGAATTTATGCAACAATTGCATCGAATTTCACATGACAAAGACGATACACATGTTTGAAAGTTCTCAGTTAATGGATCACCGTATTTTTATTTTTATTTTTATTTCAAAAAGAAAAAGGACAGAAAAATGCCAAATTATTTTAGGCACATAGACCCAAATAGGTTAAGCAAAATTGATTGAAATTGAAGGGGGAATAGATGGGGATTGAGATGACGTGGAATAACAAGAACCATGTGTAGTTATCTGGTAGAATAAATAGGTTCGTGGCTCTTAGAGTTGCCAAAGGAAAAAACCAATGAGGTTATTGTTATACTTATTATGTCCCTTGGTGTTATTAGTCGCTGCTATCAATCAATAATACATTGAAATGACTTTACTCTTAGGTTGAGAAATTTTGATCCACTTATTATTCGACTTCTAAAAATAAAAATAAAAAATTGATGGAAAATAACTCTTCTTTTATTGAATCTATCCGACGTAACTTGAGTTTATTACGGTCAATGAACTTCAAAAAAAAAAAAGTAATTTGACGTACTAAGTTCCACTATACGTAAGTTAAAAAAAATCGAATTACAAGGACCTATTATATCCAATTTTACCAAATATTTCGGCTTGTAATATCAACTAATGATCCAACCTTATTCTTAAGGTGAGCCGAGCCGAGCCGATTGGAAACAGCGCTCACGAGTCAGCTTGACATCGTTCCATGGTCTTAGTATTATGGGCAGATATTTCTGTAGAAGATATTTTGTGCATATGATCTCTACAATTAGGCACGAGTAAAAGTCCGTTTGGCCCGGCTGTACTTTAACTTATATTGATAAGTGTTTTTTTATAAAGGTACTTTTAGTAAAAAATAATTTATATTTGATTAAATATTTGACCAAGCTTTAAAAAACTTTTTAAGTGTATTTTCCTTAAAAATACTTTTCAAAAAATTATTTATGGAGAGAAGTTATTTTTTTAATTTCTTCAAAACTGCTTATGCTTCTTCTCAAAATTATTTTTTTTCCTTTCAAAAGTTTAGCCAAAACACTTTAATTTTAAAAAGAAAATACTTTTAATCAGGAAAAAAATATTTTTGAAAGATTGACCAAACAGGATATAAGATCACATCTCATTGATTACCTAAAATCTAAACACTAAGCATTTCAAAAGATTATACATACGCATAACTTAATTTCGTTTTGGAAACTTTTTCATATAAATTTCCTGTTAAAATTTAAACAAAGAAAGCCACTTAAACAATCAAATAAAAAAGTGGTCAATTATGAGGGGAAAAAAAGAAGTAGAAAAAGTGCAGACAAATGGACCCCAAGGTACACTGAGACCATATGTTGGCAGCTCATAAGATGGCTTTTAGCATGAGAATTTTTGGCTGAGATTTGTGATTCTCTTTCTTTTTCACTTTTTTTCTATGGTCTTTGCTTCTTCATCTTCTTCACCTAGGAACCATATATCTATGTACGATGAATTATGAATCCATGTACTATGTTCTACTCTCTTCAAATTCTGTCTTACTGCTGGTGAGTTCAATTTTTTAATCTTCTGTCTTTTGACTTTTTTGTATGGAGTATTTCATACTAGTATTCCCTTCATTTCCATAGATGGTTTCTTTTGATGGATTTCTTGGTTTCTTTTGGTGTTCTTGTTTTAGAACTTCAACCATGGTTAGTACTTGAATTTTGTAGCAATTTTAAGTTTTCTGTTATTGCGTCTTGAAACTGTTTTAGCTGATAATTGTCCTGGAAAATTTCTTGTGTATGTTTTCTCTAAAAAATATATTTTGGGTGTTTAGATTTGGTCAACCTAGATGTATTGATAAAAAATGGGATCTTTAGAAGTTGAGGTGATAATTTTTTCACTATGCAATTGGTCAGATTTGATGCCTCTATTTTTCTTTTGATAGTTGTGTCAGTAAAAATTAGAACTTCTATTTTTTATTTTGAATAATATTTGTCTGAGAGAGCTTAAATGGAGCGATATGGTCAGCGCGGATTCATATAGTCTAACCCTATGTTGCTTGGACTCTCCAAAAATGTCGGTGGGTGCGTGTCGGATCCTCCAAAGGTAGTACATTTTTGGAGGATCCAACACAGGTGCGGGAGTTGTTTTGTGGAATTTGCGTAACATAGTCAACCCCTACTTCCCTGGGATTGAGGCGTAGTTGTTACTGTTATAATTGTCTTTCCATTGGAATTGAGTATTAACACTATAATCTCTTCTTTCTTTTTTTTTGGGGGGTGGGGGGAGGGGGTGGGGTAAGCACTATAATCTTCACTAGCATCCTTTTAACAACAGTGAAAAGCATTATGTGCTTAGTATTATCTGATCTAGGGCTGTTTTAATTCTCTTTCCTAGGTAAAGGAGACAACCACTTGATGAAAGACTGAAGGAAAACTAATATTCGAGTAAGATATAGAGCCAATTCATAATGTCCGATCGTGCTACACAATCGTATTCGGATTGTGATGGAAGAGCTGGGAAGTCTATGCATTCACTTCAATCTGTTTGGATGGCGCATTGGACCAGAACAAGCTACAATGCTACAGCAGAAACACACAATCACGCGCCTAGTCCCAGCGCAAACAAGGAAAATGCTCAAGATTCTAAGCCTCCCCAGTCAATTGTTAAACTGGAGACAGTGTCTAGGCTTTCTAAGTCCATCAAAAGATTAAGAGAATCTGAAACTCAAGCATTTGAAGTCGTTAACGAGACCCTCAGAACAAGTTCAAGAACCATCGCGAATGAAACTCTAGGTTGTCGCAGCATTCTTGCATCGAAGCCTTTGCCTGATAATCATATCCAGTATGTAAGTAGAGAAGGTGAAAAGACACGGAATCCATTCATAAGATCATTTCTAGCAGCAAAAGATGAAGTGCCAAGATTGGGAATGTTAGAGCCTGAACATTATAATTATCATAATAATTCAGCATCATTGGTCTGTAAAGAGAAACTCAATGATCAACAAAAGTTACCACATCCTTTGCATGATGTAGAGACAATGAGAATAAGCAATGCTATGGACCCTGTAATGGGAATAGCTGGATATTATCCCCGCATTTCTCAGACAACTCATAGTTTGTTAATCACAAAAAGAACAGATGCTAATCTGTTGGAAGGAAACAAAGTCATTCGGAATTCAAGGATATGGAGTGAATTCAATGGGAAGAATGTATCGTTAAGTGATAATGATAGCCCATCTAAATCTTTTGGTCATTATAAGGGTGGAATGAAGCTTCAACTTTTAGACTGCTCCAAAGGCAGTGAAGGAAAAAAAAATATTGAAGACAGTAAGCGTTCTAAAGTTGTGCTAAAAAATGAATCTTCAGCTGAAACTGATACTATGGACATGGATGTGTTTCAGCAGAAGAACCAGCTTTGTGGTATGTATTGTCTTTAGATCTTGAATTCTTGAGTAAAGTTACCTTGCATATCACTTCACTTATTTAAGTGGCTTAAATCTTCTTTAGATTTTATTTCAATCATCATCTTGCTAAGGTGTTAACTGATCAAAGAATTTCTAATGCTTACTCTGAGTGATAGTTATCCTAAAAGAAAAAAAGAGGCTTAATCTGAGAGATACTGATTAAATGTATGCATATTTTTACTCGTTTAATGAATCTGTCTTTCCTCTGAATTTTTTCAGGTCCGAGTTCTTCCATAGTAAAGAAGGTAATCAAGAGATTTCTTTAAATCTTCATAACTTCCCATCTTTTAACCAGGTTTTCAAGAGTGCATTTGCTTTATTGTTAGGTTCATAGTGATAACTGCTCTTGTATTTCTCTTCCTACCAGCTAGTTGCCAAGTATAATGTGAAAATTCAGGGAAATCAAGTAATAAAGTTAGTTCCAGACACCCGGTCATTGTATCATAAGTTTAAAACCAAACAAGTTCTCCAGTAAATAAGAAATGCTCTTGCTTGTGTTGCCAGTCTCAACCCCCGAAAAAGACAAACTGAGCAAATTTTCTGTAATCTTATAAGTGTATCTTGCACTTATAAGATTACTAATGAGCACATATTTGCTTGTTTGACCTATAATCTAGAATCTTGATTCTAATAGCAGGTTTGAGGGTTAATTTTCTAGAGCAAGAAGCAGTATTTCTCAATTTTGACCATTTGATATATCTTGCAGGTGAATAAAATGGACCAAATTTCACCTCCTCGGTCTGCAACTGACTGCTCCAGGAAAGAAGCTGGACGCAAACGGTTCTACTTGGATATAAACTTGGAGCTGCCTGCTCCAACTGATAATGCGGAACCAAGTTCTTCCAGAACTGAAAGTTTGGACTTGGATTTAATACTCGCCCGTGCTGAACGGCCCACTTCATCAAGAACTGATTTCTCTCCTGAAGGGCTTCTTGGACAGGACCCTAGTAGTAGATGGGTTAAACGCCTGAAAGTTGGCGCTTCTGGTTCTTTGGCTTTTGGTACTAAAAGCTCCAGCTTAATAGGGGAGTCATTGCATGAGAAAGCACCCAAGTTCCTTAGCAAAATGACTAAAGCAACCATGACTAGCTCCCAACCAACATCTAGTAAACTTCACGGTAAAGAATTGGTGGCTCACGAAAACTCTAACCCCTCTTCTATGAACAGTATCAAGAAAGAACTGGAGTTATTAACTTCACACTCTTGGATTCAAAGGTTGCTTCGTGATAGGGCTACCGCTGCACAAAAGAAGCGGGCCCAACCAGTGGTGGTTTGTGAGCCTCAAAGCTCAAAGTTGGAGATTGATGATTTCCAGAAGAAGCAGCTTCCGAGTCTTGGCGCCATGGCTCTCATGGGAAAGGCAATGAATGGTTTTCAGCCATGTGAATTTCACAGAAGAGGCCCTTTAGTTGTTTGGAACACCGGGAATTTCTGAAAACTACCTAGTAGAAACAGATACCAGAGTGCTCTGGCGTTCATGTGCTCGAGTGACCAGGTGCATTTTGGAGCTTCATGTAAATAGTTGGTGCTAGTAAGTACTTTGTCTTTTTTATTTTATTTGGCTTCTGTAATAAGCTTAGAAGGTGTTACTTTATATTTGAACATAATGATGAAAGCACCAGACATCTTGTTTCTTGAACAGGATACTCGCCTGGCTGCTTTCATCTACGTGTATACAAACTAGATACTGCAGTAATTACATGCCCAAGAGGTTTGGAGTTTTCTGTTATCGTAATTGGATTATGTGCAATCTTGATTGTTGTGGCTAAAACCGAGTTCTTGGGACAGTTAACCTATGCCAACTTTACTTTCCGGAGAACACCAGTGGCTGACAGCTTAACGCGTGCTCCTCTATTCAGCTCAGACAGAGCTTTTTGAGATTGAGGATTAACCTATAGGAAGCATAATATGTTTGAGAAGTTTTTTTTTCTTCCATGTCCCTCTCTGATAATTGATTATGATTCTTGTCAAAGATTTGACTTTCCTTTGTTTCCTTTTTTCACCTGGTCTTGTGTATATCCAACTCAAATATTGCAGAAATTTGGTTGTTCAAGATTACCAGTTCTCTTTTTGCATTTCTTACATACTGACAGTAACTTGTGTTTTCTAATATGAAAAGAATTAGATGCTAGATTGTAGTTTTTAAAACCAAAAACATAAATTCTTGAATCTGTATTTCACACTGTCCAGGGGATAAGGAAAACATTATTAGTAAATGACCCCTGGTAATTTGGCTTTTGGAAAATCGAAATAAATTCTAATTACATCACAACAACAAATATACTACGATATCTTTGAGTTCCCAATGCTTGGATAGTAGGTACACAATAAGAGATACATCGTAAGATATTCTTTTTAATTTAAAGAGTTTTTTACAGTACTAGAAGTGTAGGTTGAGTAATAACCATTATTCTTCAGAAACCTACACCTATTACACTCATCTTACATATATTTGACTCTTACAATATGAACTAGGCATCTAGAGGTGCAGCTTCAGTTTTATTATAGACGAGTGCCTCCATTATACATCCTCTTTTTACATGAGCACAGAAAGCTTCCTTCAGTGAGTCAGCTGCTGAATTTGCTCGGTTGTGTTGGGAAATGGGTCACCCTTGTTCTTCTTCAAGTCCAGATTTTGATTCCAGGAATCTCTTGTAGACCAACAAGAAGTGCTTCTCATAATCATATGACAGTTCCATCTTTAATTGTAGCTTTCTCTACTACAATGGTTAATCCTGCCCTTATGTAGAATCCTTCCTCCGGTCTATCTGCTTCTTGAACACCCTGGGTTTCAAACGAAAGAACATCATTGAGAGTGCAACTCTAATATGTTCCACTCTGACTAGAGGGAGTTGCTGACCAAAAAGTGCAACTCTAATATGTTCCGCTCTGACTAGAGGGAGTTGCTCGGATGGTCAGCACCCTCCACCTACAACCCTAGGGTCGTGGGTTCAAGTCATTGAAGGAGCAATAGCTCCAACAAAGGGGGGGTCAAAGGGAGAATCTAAAGGGGGAGGGGATAAAAAAAATGTTCCACTATGTAACTCCAATATCTTTACTGGTTGAAATTTGATAATTAACACATAAAGCTATGTTGCTCGGGCTCGGGAACATATCCGGTACGGTTATTTGCTCATTTTAGGTGTTTTTGAAGAATCTGAACGAAGTACCCACACCCTTATTGGACATGGGTATGTCAAGAAAAATGAAAGATCAGTGCAACATAGCATAAAAGAAGGTCCAAGGAGGACGGGAAAAAGCTTACATCTTTATTCATGATCACAACATCTTTTCCTATCTTTGCATTCTTGTCAATGATACAATTCCTGTATGATGAAAACCATGATCAAATTGTAAGATTTTTTAGTGTCATGCAAGTCTCCTGAAATAATCAGTATTAAATGCAATGTCCATTTACCTTATTTTTGTGTTTTCTCCAATTCCAATTGGTACCTTCCCCTCTGCTAGCAGCGATGCAATCTCAGATTCTGTTTGGTAATAGTCTGCTCCCATCATTAGAGTATCCTGAAATGGGAGTAAAACCGGTGTTTGAGATCCATACTGTACAAGAAAATGTACAAGAAAGAAGGGTGCATTTTGCACGAATGAGAGAAAATAAATGCATATGTTAAGGTCCATGCAAACCTTCAGTTCAACACCACAATCTAAGCGCGATCTTTCACCCACTATGGAGTGATCCACTGAACATTCGCGCAAGAAACACCCATGAGAGATTATGGCATCCTTAATCTGAAAACCAGCAAAAGAAACACATCAGAATCTAGAAAAGAACTGTTAATGCAAAACACTTGCTCTATTTATCCACTTACCTTGCAATTGTCAATCTTGGTTGGTGGCAGGAACCTAGGAGATGTGTAAAAAGGTGTTTTTGGATCGTAAAATTCAAACTTTGGAAACTGCAATGAAAAATCAATGAGTTGTATTATTCACTGACGTAAAATCACCTAAGTCATTTCGTATGATGAGCATAAAGGGGAATTTACAAACATGCCTCAGCAGTGAGGGCCAAGTTAGCATCATAAAAAGATTTTATTGTTCCAATGTCCTCCCAGTAGTCTCTGAATATGTATGCCTGAAAAGATATCATAAATTAGGTAAAACTACAGCTAATTTTTCAGTTGCTTAACCAGTGAACTCGTACGCAAATATAATTTCAATAGGAAGATTCAAGATCCTTTACTTGAACATTGTGCTCGTTTATAGCTGCCGGTATAATTTCAGAGCCAAAATCATTAGCTGTAGGATATCTCCATTTCAGCAGCTTCAACAATACATCTGTCTTGAATACATAAACTCCCATTGAAGCGATATAAGGGGATCTCTTTGCTTCTTGTGGAGATAATCCTATGAGAGTAGTATCTACTTGCTGCAGCGCGTAAAAAGAAAAAAGAACAGTAATCAGGTCAAGTTTCATGAACAGTATATGAATTGAATTATGTAGGAGAACTAGTCTGAATGTTGAATTAGATAACTTGGCATTACTAAATTGAATTTGCCTTTCTTTTGTTTTCTGAATCTCTCATTCTCATAAAAGGATGGGTTGAGGTTCTAATCAAATGATCATATCCTGCTATACTTTTGCTGGTTGATTTAACACTGACATGTAGAAAGAAATCAGCACAAAGAGTTCTACTACACCTACCATTGCTTTTAGATCAAAACCTTTTGGTTTTTCAGCAAACTGGACAACTCTGCCTCTACTGTCAATTTTGACCAGCCCGAAATCTGATGCCCGGCTGAAAAATATAAAGCTTAATCTCAGCTTAACGCAATCACAATAAGGTATAAAGAAAAGTTGTGTTTACTTAGATAAATGTATACTTTCTCCCTCTTATTTTGGTCACTCAATTCTCTGAACATGAAAGAACCATATATAGCTAGTTGCATATTAGTAATGAAGAAATATCAATTCATAGGAATTTATACAGACCTGTCCCCAGCCGGTGCACATGAAAGTGTAATATCAGAATTCCGGTCAATATGGTTCTGTTTGAAGAACGGTAACAGTCAGAAACTTTTTCTTAAAAAAGAAAACAAAGAACGAGTAGCGCATTGGTAGTTGAAATCGACATACCTGCACCAAATCCATATAATCCATCCTATAAAGATGATCCCCAGATAAAATAAGGATATTATCAACATCTTTGTTCTTGGCATCCTGCAAGAATTGTTGCAATTCTAATCAATAAACGATAAAGAAAGTTGAATTTTTTTCCATAAATTGTATCAGGTCAACAGAAGAGTAGTGGTGGATTAGTTTCCTCAAAAGTTTTAGAGGCTAACCTCAAAAACCCATATAAATTGTCTAACAGCATCTGCAGTTCCTTGAAACCATTTTTTCCCAGTTTCCCCAGGTGTCTGAGTTGCAGCCAATACCTGTTTTATGAAGGAATTCCTTTTCGGTCAGTAAAACAAACCAAGAAAACAGAAAAAACAAAAGAACAAATCATCCGAAATTGTTACATCGCTGCAAATTTTGTTTGAACAAATCAGTTGAAGGAAAAGAAGCTCAATTGTGACATCTAGAAAACCTAAAAAACAAACATGGGACTCTTTCTTTCAGGAAATTCATAAATACAGTTTCCAACCTCAACAAATCCATCTCCAAAGCTCACACCATTGCCAAAATATGTTCGAGCAATGTGACGATTCAAGGGAGCAGAATTGTACTGGGTCAACACAAATATCTTGTTAATACCACTGTTGATACAGTTGCTCATTGGGATATCTATTAGCCTGTAGCATCCTCCAACTGGTACCTGATATCATGTGGCACAAAATATCAGAATCTTTACAAATTTACCGGCATAGGGAACATCAACTTGCAATCTTGTACACCTATTCTCCATATATTTCTAATCGATCTGTTTAAGATAGACATGAAAATAATATAGCACAAAAATCCTAGCACATTCTAAACAAAAAAGTAAAAAAAAACATGAAATATACACAGATGGTCCAATTTCCCCTAATAAGTGACTGAACCTTAAAATTTTTTCTTTGGAAATGACTTAAATTCAACACAAGAGATAAATATCATACAGCAGGAGTTGCAGCTCTACTCGTAAGCGGGAATAACTTGGTTCCTGCACCTCCTCCTAGTATCACTGAAGCCACATTCTTGGGATTTGCCCGTCGTCTGTCAAAACGTGGCGCCTCTACAGTCTACACAGATCCAGCAAACATTCCCAATCAGAGGCTGATGGAACTTATGTACTATGGTTCAACTGAAACCAGTATTTTCAACATGAAACAAATATAACGTAAAACTAGTACTAGAACTTGCAACAAATATTAAATTTGCAACCATAATTTCATAAGTGCAATGAGTTAGCGCTAAAAACATCAAGTGTTGGATCTGCCTCTATTCACAGTATATTTTGTATTACACACATATCAACTTGTTTCAACATGAAACACAAAGATATAGTAAAAAACTAGTATTAAAACTTCAACAAATTAGAGTCGCAATCATAATTTTAAAAGTGCAATGAGTTCAACGCTAAAAATCTTAAATGCTGGATCAATCAAGTTTAAATATTGGATCCGCCTCTACTTACAATATAGTTCATATCACAAAAATCAACCAGTTTCCACAGTATCTAAAACACTACTGTGGCATTAGTTGAAGCAAGACATGCCCCAAAGAATAAAAAGAAATAATTTTTACCAGCGTCTCTTTGCCATTTTCAGTAGTGATAACAGAGAAAGCAACCCCAGGTTTGATCTTGCTTTCCTTCTTCTCAAGTTTCAAACTTTTCGACAAATTATTAACCCTTAGATTGTTGTTGTTTAAACTCCCTCTAACCTGCTCCCCCAAAAACTCTTTCTCACCATTTTCAAAGCCACCTTTGTTCACTCTCCCCAAATGGGCAGTTGATTTCAAAGCCACACAGCAAGTATCCATATCAGGGGATTACACTTCTGCAACCAATCAAGAAAATCAGCAACCCCAAAAAAATATGATTATCAATGAGATCCAAATCAAGTAGAAATATTCTTCTAATCCCAATAAAGTGGGAGAGGTGTAGCTAACTTTTAAGCAACCAAGAAAAGTATAAAATACATAAAGAAAATGTCACTAATTAAAAAAATGGTCAGTGACCCAAAACCAAAGCTAGTTATAATATGCTTAGTAGTAATACTTCAAAGCATAACAATAACATTTGAATAATATGAATATTTATTATCCTCCATTAGGACTCATTAAGTTCCATAATAGCATTAAATAAGAGCTTAATGAAATAAAAAACCGAAAAGACTAGACTTTGAACCTGGACAGTGATGATCTTGGATGAAAGGGTCAAGAGAAGAGTGTCAGAGAAGCACAGATCATAGAAATAACCAAAGACCAAAAGGAAAATGAAGAATCTTGAAAAGTAAGAAGAAAGTTAGGAAATGGAAGTAGAAGAAGATCTAGAACTGAAGAAATAGAGGAAGCATTTGGAATCAGAGTGATCAAGTTGGAGTGGTGGCGTAATGGCAATGGCGGTCAGCTTTATTGACTTGTGACCTCTCACGAGAAACCTTGCAATCTTTCTATTTATACTGCTTTTCCTTTGGTAGGATTTATTAAAAAATAAAATAATACTATATTAGCTTTCTTAAATTAGTACTCATTATTTTATGCATAATTAATATATAGCAAGCCATGTTATTAGAAATACCAAAACTATTAATATATGCATAAGTACGACTAAAGACAAAATTGCCCTTGATGTCAAAGCTTAATAATGTGGAGGGTATTTTGTAAAAAATATTTTTTTTAGAAATTAAATACGAGAAGAATTAACCTAAATAGCAGTCTATTCAATTACTTAAACTAAAAATAGTCGACGACGGTATAATCTATGTATAGTATGTGTATAACTATGTGTAATCAGTACATAATCTATGTATGCCAGGTAGAAATAATAAACAATGAAACTGACCAGCTATTTGTGTAAAGATCCCACATTAGACCCCTTAGTGTCTAAAAATTTACTACCAATTAATGTTTATCATACTATAAATGTGTATTTAACATATATATATATATATATATATATATATATACTAATAGAGTATAAAATATTTATATCATCAATGCAATTTAATTAGTTATAGTATGTGATTATTTTATTTTTCAGATTACTATATTAGACTGATATGAAAAGTCATCCTATTTATTGTTATATAGTTAACTTTATCAGCTGATTGAAAAACTAATATACTACAAGTGTACGGTACTTAAACTTTATAAAGTTATACGTAAATGATCTCATAATAACTTGATTATGTCAAATTTTGTAAGACTATGAGTACATCGAACTTAGACAAATTTTAAAATAAATCACTGAAAATTAGACTTGAAAAGTAGTGCATATGTGATCTACCAAGATTATTTGGCAGGAGACCATAGTACATGTGTACACGCTCTACCAAGACATGGACAATAGAGACCAAGGCGGACACAGAATTTGAGGGTGACGGGGCATATAAGCCAATTACTCAACCAGTATAGCTTTTGAACTGAAGGATTTCAAGTAAAATTTATGATTATCTTAAAAGTATATATACATATATATATTTTTATAATTTTTGTAACATAGGTCCGCCTTATAGAGACCCATTGTAGCCCAAACACTTGTCTTTTCAATGCTATTGCTAAATCACTATATGTTTTGCAACAAATAGTGAAATCCGCACATGAAATCTGCACATATGTTTGTCTTTTGGTTAGGAAAAAGCAAGTTGGTTTTGCACCTACGGCTGAGATCTTTGTTATCAAAATTTTTGTGGGGTCCAAGTTAAACATTATTCAGTTGCAGATTAGCTGACAATCCTGTCCAAAATCTTCAGCAACTTGTGTTGATAATGCTATTCTTTATTGTCTACATTTTCCTCTTATCACAAAGTAAATTGACATTAATATGATGTTAATGTCGTTTCCTAATTGAAATCTTACCACTATCCACCAATATGGAGCACCTCAAGATCTTTTCATTCTTGCACAAATCTTGCATTTTAGGACAGATATTTGGTGATTTCTTTTTATCTGTCGCGGTATTGATGTGAGGTAATAGATATGCAATAGGTTATAATACATTTAAGTTGGCTCGAACCACCGTTAAAAAAAAAGGAAATTAAAGAAAAGGAAACTAGGTATTTGTTGAATTAGAAACCAATAAAAAGAAACAATAATTAAAGATATTAAGATTACAAGCACTAAAAGATTAAGTAGGAGAGGTTTGTGAAGGAGGCAGTCCATGTTACAGGTTAGTTACATAATTGAAGGTTTAATTGTAAAAATGTGTTTGTCTTCTTTCATAATTTGGAAGATTCCATCATTATCCGCATGGTTTTCATATTTATGTGTCTGTCACTTATGAAATAGAATACTTTTTCCTGCAACTACAAGTGAAGTTAGTCCTATGCGTAAAGAGGTGATTTGAATTGAAAATTCAAAATAGAAGATGATCAAGAAAAAAACATATATGTGTATTATACTATGTATCATTTGTGTATCACATGTATATCCATGTATACCTGCGTGTGAGATACATGCGTAATACATGTTTGACATATTCGAGTTTTTAATTTTTATATGTGCTTTTGTTAGCTTTGGTAATTCTATAATTAATGACTAGAGGTTGGTAAGTTGAAACTTATTTGAGACATTTATGTAAGATTCCCTTCAGCATATGAGCTAACTAGAATGTGAAACTTCTCGGGGCTTTATCCCCAATACTAGGTTTTTTTGTGTGAATTCTAATTTAATCGAGCTCCATACCAATCATATTCATTGTTTACATCTTCTAGCAATATACATAATTTATACATTAACTATACACAATCATACATATATAATACATAAATTATGCATATATTATACTTTTATCGACTATTTTTAATGTAAGCAGTTAGGTGAGCGACTATTTGGATTAATTCTTCACATTATCAAAAAGAAAGCTAATCCACTTCTTTTTGTGATCATTTGTAAGTACTACTAATGCTATATCACCACATACATATTATTGCAGGACCCGTATGAATCACGTGAAACATATGTTCATACGGAGCTAGGAGTCCGGGTACAGATTTGAGTAAACTTAATAATTTTTGTTCAAATAGTATATTTGTATTAAAAAATTTATTAAATATTTTAATTATAAACACTGAAAATTGTCATTTTAAAATTTAGAATCCATAAAATTAAAATTCTGGATATACCTTTAAATATACCTAAAATAAACAAAACTCGATTCATTCCTTCTTATTTACTCCATGGGATTGGGACTTGTTCATATGTGAAATATGGTATCGGTCTCTACCCTCATCTAGAACACTCGTGTTTGCAGTCCTCAACAACATATCATGGAGGCATGAAGTAATTAAAGTGTCTGTTTGGTTGACACGTGTAAGAAAAATAATCTCAGCATAAAATTTAAAAATAATATTTGGTTTGTAGCATAAAACTCTATTACTAACTAAATTATATCTGCACGACTATACACAACATTCAATTTCCAGATATTAAACTCTGGTATTTCCATTAATAATACTAGCGTTTTATACAAGAGAGTATGTATTTTTTATGTGACAGCATATGAAAAATAGAACACATTTTATTAGCAATACAATATCCGAACAAGTAGACAATCTAACTCATAAGTCATAACAATTCATCTACTATTATTTTATGCTGCTAAGAGCCTAAGATAATATCAACATCGTTATTTAAAATCAGACTTTTTTATTCTTTGTGCAAAACATCATTCTCAGTGTCTACGAGTGTTTTGATTGAACCGAGAGTCTATTGAAAACTGTTGCAAGAAAAGAGTAAAGTAGCGTCGTACACTATCCTCTTCAAACTCTACTTACGAAATTATACTGATTTGTTGTTGTTATCTCAGCGTCTACAATAATATGACATAAATATCATGTCTTGACTGGTACTTTAGACGCAGACTTATGGAAAACAAAAAAAAACAAATTGCAGAAGAATGAAACAACGGTTGAATATTGGAGTGACGAAGCCATCATCTGTGGAAAGAAAGAAGCGTCAACGGCTGAGAATTGAATTGTACAAATCTTAACATTCATTACCTAAATGGAAACCTATGAACGGTTCACATAAAAAGAAGCCCATTGATGAGTCCCTATCATTTGGAACTTATTATTTATTTCCCACCAGCAGGGGTAAGCGCTCTTAGGAAAGTAAAAATTGCACGGGGTGCTCTATTTAGACGTTCATTTTTAATTTGTACTCGGTTTGTTTTTATGTTTGTACTGGTACTCATTTTTTTGCTAAAAGCTTTTCGAAAAAACAATTTTACCCTTTTACAAGCAGTCAAGCCTACTTTCTCTCTCTCTTCAAGTAGACCCCATTCCTCTACTTTCATTCCTCTACTTTGCAAATACTCTCTTTCTCTCTCTCTCCTGTTCTTCGCTTTTACGATCGTCATTGTTTTTTGATATTCATCGCTTCAACTGTTTGTTCGCCAACAATATTACGTATAATCACAGGTACATTGCAGTACCTTTACGTTTTGGGTATTTTTTTTTTTTGTAATAGTCATGTTCTATAGTGCTTTGTTAAATTTGTGCTTTGATGTTTAATTTTATTGGTGTTTTGTATTGGTAATATGCTGAAATTTTTGAACGTGTGTGTCTGTTTTAAATGAACATTTCTATAAATTCTTTAGCTAGGGAGCTGAAGTTTTGTTTGTGTTTTTTGTTATATTTTTATGAATTAAGGACAAAACTTCAGCATATGAGGTGCTGAAGATTTTCCAAATGAACTAATTGACTTCAGCATCTTGTGCTGAAGTTTTAAAAAAAGCTCATGAAAAAAATATAGAATTAAGAACAAAACTTCAGCATATGAGGTGCTGAAGATTTTACAAATGAACTAATTGACTTCAGCATCTTGTGCTGAAGTTTTTCATAAAGCTCATGAAGACTAAACAAACTTCAGCACATTATGTGCTGAAGTCTTTACAAATGAACTGATTAACTTCAGCATCTTGTGCTGAAGTTTTAAAAAAAACTCTTGAAAAAACTATAGAATTAAGGAAAAAACTTCAGCATATTAGGTGCTGAAGATTTTACAAATGAACTAATTGACTTCAACATCTTGTGCTGAAGTTTTCATAAAGCTCATGACGACTAAACTATCGAATTCAGGTATTAAAACTTCAGCACAGTGGTTGCTGAAGTATTAAAAAAATGAACTGATTTACTTCAACATCTTGTGCTGAAGTTTTTCATAAAGCTCATGAAGACTAAACAAACTTCAGCACATTATGTGCTGAAGTCTTTACAAATGAACTGATTAACTTCAGCATCTTGTGCTGAAGTTTTAAAAAAAGCTCATGACAAAACTATAGAATTAAGGACAAAACTTCAGCATATGAGGTGCTGAAGATTTTACAAATGAAATAATTGACTTCAGCATCTTGTGCTGAAATTTTTCATAAAGCTCATGACGACTAAACTATCGAATTTAGGTGTTAAAACTTCAGCACAGTGGTTACTGAAGTATTAAAAAATGAACTAATTTACTTCAGCATCTTGTGCTGAATTTTTCATAAAGCTCATGAAGACTAAACAAACTTCAGCACATTATGTGCTGAAGTCTTTACAAATGAACTGATTAACTTCAGCATTTTGTGCTGAAGTTTTAAAAAAAGCTCATGACAAAACTATAGAATTAAGAAAAAAACTTCAGCATATGAGGTGCTGAAGATTTTACAAATGAACTAATTGACTTCAGCATCTTGTGCTGAAGTTTTTCATAAAGCTCATGACGACTAAACTATCGAATCCAGGTATTAAAACTTCAGCACAATGGTTGCTGAAGTATTAAAAAATGAACTAATTTACTTCAATATCTTGTGCTGAAGTTTTTCATAAAGCTCATGAATACTAAACAAACTTCAGCGCATTATGTGCTGAAGTCTTTACAAACGAACTGATTAACTTCAGCATCTTATGCTGAAGTTTTAAAAAAAGCTCATGACAAAACTATAGAATTAAGGACAAAACTAGATGCTGAAGTTTTAAAAAAAGTTCATGAAAAAACTATAGAATTAAGGACAAAACTTCAGCATATGAGATGCTGAAGATTTTACAAATGAACTAATTGACTTCAGCATCTTGTGCTGAAGTTTTTCATAAAGCTCATGACGACTAAACTATCGAATCCAGGTATTAAAACTTCAGCACAGTGGTTGCTGAAGTATTAAAAATGAACTAATTTACTTCAAGATCTTGTGCTT
>ML402423.1:0-16562 GCA_005239525.1 Nicotiana knightiana | reverse complement strand
AAATGAACTAATTGACTTCAGCATCTTGTGCTGAAGTTTTTCATAAAGCTCATGACGACTAAACTATCGAATCCAGGTATTAAAATTTCAGCACAGTGGTTGCTGAAGTATTAAAAAATGAACTAATTTACTTAAGCATCTTGTGCAGAAGTTTTTCATAAAGCTCATGAAGACTAAACAAACTTCAGCACATTATGTGCTGAAGTCTTTACAAATTAACTATTTTGTGCGTGATTCAAATATGAGAAGAGACGGAGTGTTTTGTGCGTGATTCAAATATGAAAAGAGACGGCGGTGCGTGATTTTTATATGTTATGTCAGGGGTAGAATGGTCATATTAGTGCAGATTTTTTGTCAGCTGGTTATCAAATCAATAATTTTTAAAAATAGGGTATATGTTAAAAGGTGGCTGCTATGTAGGGTATGACTGCAAATCGCCCACGACTTTATAAGCCTAAAATATTTTATTAAAAATAAATAAGTATTTATCGTTCCACCACAATACTAATGTACTATCATTTCTTGTAAAAACGTACCATTTGGAACTTGCAAAAACGTACCATTTGTACAATTTGTTGGTGGGACCCTATTTCTCAATAAACCAATCCTAGTCCCCTCCTAGATGTCAGCCCATTTCATCGTTCATTTATGAATTATAATTGCGCAAAATATAAAATTTATCAGTTGCTAATTATAATGAGGCATGAGGTCACTTGATTGTATTATGCAACACTATGGTTAACCGTCATTGGACTATTTGAGAACTAAAATTAGATGTGTCGTCATTCTTTTTGAAAGCTGGCTAGCCTAAAAGCATATTAATACTTTTCCTTCACCTGTCCTTATTAATTCACCTTTCATCGGACATATCACAGTTATTTTATTAAAAATATCGATCAACATGATTATAAAGACAAAATAAAACAATTAGATTGAAATGAAAAGAATATAAATCTCTTCAATGTATTATATAAAAGCAAATACTTTCATTTTTATTATTTTCCTATTTGCGCTTCAATTTAACATTTCACGGATCGAAGATATTATGAAAATGGTTGTTTTAGACATCGGCAACAATTTATGGTGCCAAATAATTTTCACTAGAAAGGGAGATAATCAGGTTGACCATAATTGCAGATAAATAAATGTGGAATGAAATTAATAGCGGAAAATAGTATAGTGACAACTTGCAAGTAATATAAAAGTGTTACAGTTCTATGATTTTTGCTCAACTAAAAAAGGCAAAAAGGTCGAAGAATTCGACAACGTATCAACTTGTTGTATCCAACTGAAACTATAATGATATTTTGTGCTCCCTTAGGAATATATTTATATCACAAACATAACAAAATAGAGTAATATTTCTTGTGATCGCAAATATTAATCGTTTCCGAAAACTACATTTATTTTAACCTTATGACCGTTTGGAAAAACATAAAGTCAATCACCGTATTACATATTTTTCAAATTAAGGGGAGTGATCCCGGACTCAATAACAGCTTAATGTAATGTCTGTCTTCGATCTCGGGCTCACAACAATGAAGAACTGATGAGCAAAAGTAAGAACTTTGAATATAACAGAGAAAATAAGAGTATATCGCCTTGCTATGTGTGTTACAATGTGTCTATGAATAATAATCTTTCCCCTTTATATAGTAGGTGAGTTTTACCCTAGGTACAATTCTAGAAAAGATAAAAATCTTCCGTTACGCCGATCACTAATACGAGCCGAGATTCGCGCCGTGATATCCGGTTGGTACGGATATCACGACCCTTTATTAGTCGTGTGCACATGCTCGGTGATGCTCTCTGAAGTCTCAAACCCTTAAATAAGACCTCGAGGATATGGCCCCAATATCCCCGAGAGCAGGTGTCTCCGATACGTTACGGTCATCTTCCCATCCCGCTCGGCTCACCGAAAAGTCGAGTCATACGACAGGCTCGGTTTTACCGTATACAATACTCGTGTCAACTATTAAAATTATCCTTAAGGGGTGTGCGAGAGAGATAATATGAATTGGAGAGTAACTTTTGATTACAAGATATTCCCCTCTTTTGTTGGTTCTATCTACATTAGTTTGTCCAGTTTGCCTTTTCTTGTTTGTAGTTTAATTTAAATATTATTTTTCTGATGAAACGCCTATTTTTTCTAAATAATAATTTTAAATGATACCAAAAGGTGTTCTTATTACATGTAGTAAAAGGTGGACCTATTTATCGAATCCATTTAATCAAACACCATTTGCAATATCCTTAACGTGGAACATAGAAAAATTTCAGTACGGAAAATATTGAACTGACTAAAGGCAAGCCAATAATAAATATCGCAAGTCCAATCTTTTATATGGACCACAATACTTATTTCGGGTCAATTATATGATCGAGTGCTTACTTGATCGGAAATAGTTCCACAATCATACAAAGCCCAGGATGATCGATGCAACATATTCTTTGCCCAGTAATTAACAAGGTCCAATATAAATAAGGCCGGAGCTAGAGCGCTGAGAGTGTATTCGGTGGAACTCAATAATTTTGATTTGAACTTTGAGAACCTATTAACTTAAAACGATTAGAATATCGAATTCATAAGCTTTAAATCCTGACTTATCCTTTGGATAAAATCTAATATAGTAATGGTTAATGTGGACGCAATAAATGGAATTTACAAATTATGCAATATCATTTCATAGTCTTACAATTGACAAATTGTGCAATATTCAGGTATATTATAATCATACACAAGTAGTCAAGTAGACCACCTCATTTTCAATTATACAAACTCAACTTCAATTTGAGCGGCGATCAGCATAGTGATCAGGATATTTCAAGCTTACTAACACTTCATTAAAATTACTTGAAGCGTACATTGCACTATGAGTTTTTTAATATTCAATTAATTGAAACTAACGGAAAAAAAAGTGATGTTGCGAATGATCTATCAACACACAACTTGAAACAAACTTGATATTACACCCAAACCAACTGACTATATTAACTCACTAAACAGAATTATAATAACAATATATGAATAAGACAGTAGAAAACAACATTAAAGGAAATAGAGGGTAGATGGGAAGAGAAATTGCACCGTAAAGCTAAGAAGAAAGGGGATGAGAAGCAGATTCAACAGAGTAGATGAGAAGAACAGACTGAGCCGAGGCCTCATCATAAGTCGGATAAGGCTTCATTCTAACCCCGTTGCTCTAGAGCTGAAGTTTTGTCTTTGTAAACTGGGGAACTTCAGTCCCGTATGCTGAAGTTATTGTCTTTATAACTTGGAAACTTCAGCTCTAGTAACTGGAAAACTTCAGCTCTAGAGTTGAAGTTTTGTCTTTGTAACTGGGGAACTTCAGCCCCGTATGCTGAAGTTTTGTCTTTATAACTGGCGAGCTTCAGCTTAACTGGTGAACTCCAGCTCAGCGATGGAAAGGGAAGCTGAAGTTATTTAAAAAATGGGTACAAGTTAAAAGTTTTTAAAAAGCGGTTATAGATTAAATGGAGGCGACCAAATAAAGTGCCTGCACAATTTTTACAATATAATCCCAGTTGACACAGTCTCATTTATCTCTTCGAGCTAGCCTATAGGCCCTTACCGAGTCAACTTGGTTCACAACACAACTTTTAAGGGGAAATGATTTTCTTTCTTCCTTTTACAGAAAAAGAGATTGCAAAAGGGAGTTCTTACTAATTTTGCAGACAACATGACACGAGTAAAATTATGAGTTGTAGAAATAAAGAGCTAACTTAAAAAGCGTCTGAAGTAAAAAAGAAATTGTGTCTGCTAGTCCAGTTCAGCAGCTGGGGGAAAGATCAATCAACGTAATTGAAACTTAAAATGGTCGAGTGATTATATACTTATGCCCTCCTCTCAATCTTTTGGTACTTTAAGCAATTTTAAATAATCCGAACTGGTGCGATTTCAATTCCTAGCAAATCATGAATTGGTGGATTAACTTCCGTGTATTTATGTCATACATGGAGAAAGATTTCTTGTCCTGTCTCACAAGGAACAACATATACTTATCGGCACACGTGACAAATGTCATTAGCTCTTTATTATCCCGTTTCAAGAATGTCAGCTTGATGATCCACTTTCTTTATTCAGCCCATTTGAGCTTCATGTGATTGTCTAAGACCAAGACATGGAGCTCGTCTTTTACTAATTCAGCGAATGGGAGCGGATCATTCCAATCAAAGAGATTAGTGCTTCTCACCTTTGACAAGAAACCTCTAGGGAGAGTAGTATGACCAATGTCGTTTTCATTAACCATATCATAAACATCAACTTCTATATCAATTTCATCATCCTCCGTTTCAACATACCGAATGGAATAAGCAACCCCCATTCTAAGTAAGAACTCAATGCTCTTCCTCTTTTGGCCATCTCGTTCACTGTTCAATAAGTTTGGTGGTGGAACCTTAATTAATGGCTCGCCACCAATAACTAGTTTGATCACTCCCAATCCCAAGAGCGAGAATTCCATAACCGAGTGAATATTAATATCTTTCATCATCTTCATGTACAGAAACCAACTTGACAGCAGGTTGATTAGATGGAACGAAGTCCAAAGATATCCACACTTATTCAGCACTTCAGGTATGATTCTAGACCCGTTCGAGGACGAACATTTGTTTAAGAGGAGTACTTGTAATGATCCGACCGGTCGTTTTGCCTTATCGGACCCCGTTCCCCTACATGAAACTTCTCATCGCGGCTTATTATGATTTATGACTTGCGGGGACTGGTGGTTCGAGATTCGGAAGCGTTTAGAGTGCTATAGAAACACTTGGTTCCTTAAGGTTGGCCTTTAAGGCCAAGTTTGACTTCGGTCAACATTTTTAGTAAACGACTTCGGAATCGAGTTTCAACGGTTCCAGTAGCTTCGTATGATGATTTCGGACTTGGGCGTATGTTCGGAATGGGTTTTGGATGACCCGGGAGCGTTTCGGCGCCAAATATCGAAATAAGGATTTCCTTAAGTTAATATTGTGGTTTGGGACGTGTTTTTGTGTTATAGAGGTCCGAAAGGAATTTTGAGACCGGAAATAGTTCCGTTATGTCATTTATGACTTGCCTGCAAAATTTGGTGTCATTCCGAGTAGTAAAGGTCGGTTCGGCGCATTGTTAGCGAATTCTAGCACTTTAAGTTCAAAGTTTGATTCAATTTGGTTTTGAGGTCAAATTCTTAGTTTCGTTGTTGTTTTTCACGTTCCGTAAATTCGAGCGAGTCCATATCATAAAATTACAGACCTGCCAGTGCCTTTGGACGGGGTCCCGAGGGGCTCGGGTGAGTTTCGGACCCCTCAGAGTCAAATGCAAAACACCAAAATTTCTGTGTCTGGTTTCCTTCTATGCGTTCGCGGTTGATCTTCCGCGTTCGCATAGAAGGATCTGGGCGGGAGTGAAAATTTGCCCTACGCGTTTGCATAGGTGCTCCGCATTCGCATAGGGTAGGGCATTGGACCAGACCAGCTTAGCCCTTACTCAGTGCGTTCGCACCCCCTAGCCGCGTTCGCGTAGGTCTAGCCTAGCTAGCCTCCGCGTTCGCGAAGACCTCTTCGCGTTCGCATAGAAGGCCTCATCAGGCCTGGCCATTTGTTCATCGCGAATGCACTGCCCCTGATGCGTTCGCATAGAAGGGGCAGTTGGGCAGTGTGTTTTCATAATGAGATTTAATTCATTTTCCTCATCTTCTTCTTCTTCCTTGGGACGATTTTCAGCATTCAAGAGGAGAAAACAACCTAGTTATTGAAGGTAAGTAAATTCTACCCTAATATTAGTTTCATGCATGGATTGCAAACTAAATTAACTACCTAATTAGTGAAAATTAAGGATTTGGGGTAGTAACCTAGGGCTTTTGAAAATGTAGAAAATTACCTGCGCTTTGGCTATGAATTCATACAAAAATCATATATTAACGATCCTTAGGTTATGGGTGAGTGTTTCCTTCAAGAATTTTCGGAATCAGGGCATGCGGCCCCGGGGTTGGATTTTGGGATTTCTTCAAGAATGGTGAATTTGACTAAATAATAGGAGAATTCCATGCTTTGAATATAAATTGATATATTTGTATAACATTTGGCTAGTTTCGAGTCTGTGGGTGTAAAGTTCGGAGTTTCGGGCGCATTCTTGATCCGAGGAGTAGGTGCGACGCGAGGTGAGTCTTCTTTCTAACTTTGTAAGAGGGAACTGTCCCCCTAGGTGATTTAAATGCTATATGTGATAATTGTGGGGGCTACTTACGTACAAAGTGACGAGAGTCCATACGTAGCGGCTATTACTATTACGTTCGAGTAGTTAGGCCCACATCATGCCTTGTGTTTTACTTGATATGAAAAATATGTTTAATAAATTAAATGTTACATGCGGCTTATTTCCCTGAGGTCATGGAATTTGAGAAAACTTGCTAAGGAATTGTTCACTGAAAAGTAATTTAAAAAGGAATAATGTGTGTGCATGTGATCGCTTCGCAATTTACATTCCGCGAGCAGAGTGTGATTTCCCCCACTCTTATGGGAATGGGACGTACGTCACGGTGGATTGAGAGATGCACTTTTGGTTCGGGTTGTCCGACCCTCGACAGTGCACGGACATGACTATCTTATGACTCCGGCCGGTTGTCCTTACCCTGCATGCGCATGATTTATTTGTTACTAAATTCATGGACATTGATTTGACAGATATTTGGGGGAAGGTGAAGTAGTAATTGTGTTATTCATTCCCAGTACTTCCTTCGATTTCAGTGTCTTATATATATTTGTTGCTTCACTGCCTTTACATGTCTACCGTTTCCATCATATTCTGTTAAATTATACTGTTGGACCTTAGTGAGTGTCCAGTCGACCTCTCGTCACTACCTCTTCGAGGTTAGGCGGGATACTTGTATTGATAAAAAAGAGTTTCACATGTAAGCCAACTTTTGACAACTCAGCCAGTTATGTGGACACAGGAGAACGCGACAACTGGATGTGATTCTTTGAAGAGGTACGGAACAAAGAGGCACGGTTAAATAAACCTTCGAGCTTATCAGCCACGGGAAACTCAACCTGATCAAAACAGGGAAGAGACACGGTCAGAATGAATCTGGACAAAGCTACGAGCAGATTCAAGAACCCACAATTGATTACTTGTACGTTATGTAACCATACCCCAATTACCGTTATCCTTTTGTAATGCCTCATTAATTTCATAATTAGTCATTAATGGGCAACCATAGCAAGAGTTGTACGTTATATCAAGGAATCTCTTATATAAGGGAGGGGAATACAGCTTGTAAAGGCATCTGAATTCTCGAATACAATCTACTTTACTTTACTATATTTCTGCATTATTGTCTATCATTCATTTTTCTCTATTTCCTTGATTATTAGTAACCCATGTTCATCCTAGAAGTAGCTTTAGTCGAAGGATCTAATTCTTTGGTTAAACAAATTCTTTGTATGGTCGACGATGACGTTCCCCTATCGGGTGGTTTGAGCCTGGTGACTCTAACTTATATGGCCATTCCGGCCAGATCAGATGCAGTGGCCTCAGACGCCGTGATCACAGGTATTATCTCAGTATGTGGTAGAGAGGCTTCAGTACTATTTGATCCAGGATCCACCTATTCATATGTTTTAGCATTATTTGCTCATTTTTTGGATGCTCCTCGCGAGTCCTTGTGTTCTCCTATATATGTGTCCACTCCTGTGGGCGATTCTTGGTGGTAGACCGGATTTATCGGTCTTGTGTGATCACCTTCTGTGGGTTCGAGACCAGAGCGGACCTTTTATTGCTCGACATGGTCGATTTTGAGATTATTCTAGGCATGTATTGGCTATCTCCTTATCATGCCGTGCTATATTGCCATGCCAAGACAGTTACTTTAGCCATGCCCGAGTCGCCTAGGCTGGAGTGGAGAGGTTCCTCAGTTAGTGCAGCCAACCGGATTATTTCATTCATGAAGGCTCGGCATATGGTCGAGAAGGGTTGTCTGGCCTATTTTGCTTATGTGCGGGACACCACCGCCGAGTCTCCGACGATTAATTCAATGCCAGTGGTTCGAGAGTTTGCTAATGTATTTCCTTCAGACCTTCCAGGCATGCGTCCTGACCGTGATATTGATTTCTGCATTGATTTAGCTCCAAGCACCCAGCCTATATCTATTCCTCTATACCGTATGTCTCCAAGGAGTTGAAGGAGCAGCTTGAGGAGTTATTAGCTAAAGGGTTCATCAGACCGAGTGTATCACCGTGGGGTGATCCAGTTCTATTCGTAAAGAAGAAGGATGGGTCCATGCAAATGTGTATTGATTACCGCCAGTTGAACAAGGTCACCATTAAGAATAAGTATCCTTTGCCGCGCATTGATGATTTGTTTGACCAGTTGCAGGGTGCTCGAGTGTTTTCTAAGATTTATTTGAGATCGGGATATCATCAGCTGAAGATTTGGGCCTCAGATGTTCCAAAGACTGCTTTTCGTACGAGATATGACCACTATGAGTTCCTGGTGATGTCCTTTGGCTTGACTAATGCCCCAACAACATTCATGGACTTGATGAATAGGGTGTTCAGGCCGTATATTGATTCCTTTGTTATTGTCTTTATTGATGACATGTTGATTTACTCACGTAGCCTGGGGGAGCACGAGCATCATTTGAGAGTTGTGCTCCAGACCTTGCGGGAACAGAAGCTATATGCTAAGTTCTCCAAGTGTGAGTTCTGTTTGGATTCCGTATCATTCCCGGGGCATGTAGTATTCGGAGAGGGAGAGGGTATCAAGGTTGATCCTCAGAAGATCGAGGCAGTTCAGAGTTGGTCGCGTCCTACATCAGCTACAGATATCAGGAGCTTTTTGGGCCTGGCAGGCTATTATCACTGATTTGTGGAGGGATTCTCTTCTATTGCAGCTCCATTGACCAGATTGACTCAGAAGAATGCCCCGTTCCGATGGTCTGACGAGTGTGAGGCGAGCTTTCAGAAGCTCAAGAAAACATTGACCTCAACACCAGTTCTCGTATTGCCTTCCAGTTCTGGGATGTATACATTATATTGCGACGCTTCGCGCGTTATCTTGGGGTGTGTGTTGATGCAGGAAGGTAGAGTTATTGCTTATTCTTCGCGCCAGCTGAAGGTTCATGAGAAGAATTACCCTATGCACGACTTGGAGTTGGCGGCGATTGTTCATGCTCTTAAGATTTGGAGGCACTACTTGTATGGAGTGTCCTATGAGGTTTATACAGACCACCGTAGCTTGCAGAACTTGTTCAAGCCGAGGGATCTTAATTTGAGGCAGCGCAGATGGCTTGAGTTGTTGAAGGATTATGATATCACCATTCTTTATCATCCGGTCAAGGCAAATGTGGTAGCAGATGCTTTGAGCAGGAAGACGGAGAGTATGGGTAGCTTGGCTTATATTGCAGCAGAGGAGAGACCTCTAGCCTTCGACATTCAGTCCTTGGCCAATCTCCTGGTGAGATTAGACCTTTCAGAGCCTCATCGAGTTTGAGGACATGTGGTTGCTCAGTCTTCGTTATTTGGGGAGATTAAGGCTCGGCAGTATGATGATTCGTGTTTGACAGAGCTACGGGAGGCAGTGGTTCAGGGTAGGGACAAGGGGGTTACTATTGGTGAGGATGGTGTTCTGATACTTCAGGGCCGCTTATGTGTTCCTAATGTTGATGGATTGAGGGAGAGGATTCTAGAGGAGGCACACTGTTCTCGGTATTCTGTTCATCCTGGTGCTACGAAGATGTATCGTGATTTGAAGCAGCATTACTGGTGGAGGCGGATGAAGAGGGACATCATGGAGTATATGACTAGGTGTCTTACTTACCAGCAAGTGAAGTATGAGCACCAGAGGCCAGGAGGCCTACTTCAGCAGATGCCCATTCCTGAGTGGAAATGGGAGCGCATCACTATGGACTTCGTGGTTGGGTTGCCTCGGACTTTGCGTAAGGTTGACGCGGTTTGGGTAATTGTGGATAGATTTACCAAATCGGCGCATTTCATTCCAGTAGCTACTACTTATATTTCTGATATGTTAGCCCAGATCTACATTCGGGAGATAGTCCTGTTACACGGTGTTGTGGTGTCCATTATATCAGATCAAAGTCCTCAGTTCACCTCGCATTTCTGGAGAGCATTGCATAGTGAGATGGGCACCCAGATAGATCTCAGCACATCATTTCACCCTCAGACTGATGGTCAGTCGGAGCGTACAGTTCAGATATTGAAGGACATGCTCAGGGCATGCGTGATTGACTTCAGAGGTCAGTGGGACCATTTCTATAATAGCTACCAGTCCAGCATCGAGATGGCTCCATTTGAGGCTTTGTATGGTCGGCGATGTCGTTCCCCTATCAAGTGGTTTGAGCCTGGTGAGTCTAAGTTATATGGTACCGACCTGGTGAGGGATGCTTCGGAGATGGTGAAGTTGATTCGGGAGAGGCTCCGCACAGCACAATCCAGACAGAAGATTTACGTGGATCAGAGGGCGCATGATGTATCATTTATGGAGGGATACAAGGTTCTGTTGAAGGTCTCGCCGATGAAGGGTATTATTAGGTTTGGGAAGAAGGGCAAGCTAAGCCCGAGGTTTATAGGTCCCTTCGAGGTGTTGAGGCGAGTTGGGGAGGTTGCTTATGAGCTAGCCTTACCTCCCAGTTTATCAGGAGTTCATCTGGTCTTTCATGTATCCATGCTCCAGATGTACCACGCCGACATCTCTTACGTGGTTGATTTCAGCACTATTCAGTTGGATGAGAGGTTGAGTTACGAGGAGAAGCCAGTTGCTATTACTGATAGGCAGGATCGCCAGTCGAGGTCCAAGAGATTTTCTACAGTGAAGGTCCAGTGGAGGGGCCAACCAGTCGAGGAAGCGACCTGGGAGTCCGAGGAGGACATGCGGAGCAGATATCCACACTTATTCAACACTTCAGGTATGATTTTAGACCCGTTCGAGGACGAACGTTTGTTTAAGAGGTGGAGAATGTAACGATCCGATCGGTCATTTTGCGTTATCGGACCCTGTTCCCCTAAATGAAACTTCCCATAACGGCTTATTATAATTTACAACTTGCGGGGACTGGTGGTTCGAGATTCGGAAGTGTTTACAGCTATAGGAACACTTGGTTCCTTAAGGTTGGCCTTTCAGGCCAAGTTTGACTTCGTTCAACATTTTTAGTAAACGACCTCGGAATTGAGTTTCGACGGTTTCAATAGCTTCGTATGATGATTTCGAATTTGGGCGCATGTTCGGAATGGGTTTTGGATGACCCGGGAGCGTTTCGACGCCAAATATCGAAATAAGGATTTCCTTAAGTTAATATTGTGGTTTGGGACGTGTTTTTGTGTTATCGAGGCCCGAACGGAACTCCGAGACCGGGAATAGTTCTGTTATTTCATTTATGACTTGCCTGCAAAATTTGGTGTCATTTGAGTAGTAAAGGTCGGTTCAGCGCATTGTTAGCGAATTCTAGGACTTTAAGTTCAAAGTTTGATTCAATTTGGTTTTGGGGTCAAATTCTTAGTTTCGTTGTTGTTTTTCACGTTCCGTAAATTCGAGCGAGTCCGTATCATGAATACATACCTGCCAGTGCCTTTGGACAGGGTCCCGAGGGGCTCGGGTGAGTTTCGGACCCCTCAGAGTCAAATGCAAAACACCAGAATTTCTGTGTCTGGTTTCCTTCTATGCGTTCGCGATTTCTCTGCCGCGTTCGCATAGAAGGATCTGGGCGGGAGTGAAAATTTTCCCTACGCGTTCGCATAGGTGCTCCGCGTTCGCATTGGGCCAGACCATCTTAGCCCTTACTCAGTGCGTTCGCACCCCCCAGCCGCGTTCGCTTAGGTCTAGCCTAGCTAGCCTCCGCATTCGCGAAGACCTCTCCGCGTTCGCATAGAAGGACTCATCAGGCCTGGCCATTTGTTCATCGCGAATGCTCTGCCCCTGATGCATTCACATAGAAGGGGTAGCTGGTAATGTGTTTTTATAACGGGATTTAATTCATTTTCCTCCCTTCTTCTTCTTCCTTGGGACGATTTTCAGCATTCAAGAGGAGAAAACGACCTAGTTATTGAAGGTAAGTAAATTTTACCCTAATATTAGGTTCATGCATGGATTATAAACTAAATTAACTACCTAATTAGTGAAAATTAAGAATTTGGAGTAGTAACCTAGGGCTTTTGAAAATATAGAAAATTACCCGCGCTTTGGCTATGAATTCATACAAAAATCATATATTAACGATCATTAGGTTATGGGTGAGTGTTTCCTTCGAGAATTTTCGAAATCTGGGCATGCGGGCCCGAGGTTGGATTTTGGGATTTCTTCAAGAATGGTGAATTTAACTAAATAATAGGAGAATTCCATGCTTTGAATATAAATTGATATATTTGTATAACATTTGGCTAGTTTCGAGTCTGTGGGTGTCAAGTTCGGAGTTTCAGGCGCATTCTTGACCCAGGGAGTAGGTGCGACGCGAGGTGAGTCTCCTTTCTAACCTTGTAAGAGGGAACTGTTCCCCTAGGTGATTTAAATTCTATATGTGATAATTGTGGGGGCTACGTACGTACAAAGTGATGAGAGTCCGTACGTAGCGGCTATTACTATTATGTCCGGGTAGTCAGACCCACATCATGCCTTGTGTTTTACTTGATATGAACTATATGCTTAATAAATTAAATGTTACATGCGGCTTATTTCCCTGAGGTCATGGAATTTGAGAAAACTTGTAAGGAATTGTTCACTGAAAAGTAATTTAAAAAGGAATAATGTATGTGCATGTGACCGCTTCACAATTTACATTCCGCGAGCGGAGTGTGATTTCTCCTCTCTTATGGGAACGGGCCGTACACCACGGCGGATTGAGAGATGCACTTTTGGTTCAGGACGTTCGATCCTCGGTAGTGCATAGACAAGATTACTTTATGGCAAAGATGCACTTTTGGTTTGGGCTGTTCGATCCTCGGTAGTGCATAGGTGTATTTACTTTATGGAAAGGTGCACTTATGGTTCGGGCTGTTCGACCCTCGGCACTGCACGAACATGACTATCTTATGACTCCGGCCGGTTGTCCTTACCCTGCATGCGCATGATTTATTTGTTACTAAATTCATGGATATTGATTTGACAGATATTTGGCGGAAGGTGAAGTAGTAATTGTGTTATTCATTCCAGTACTTCCTTGGATTTCAGTGCCTTATATATATTTGTTGCTTCACCGCCTTTACATGCCTACCGTTTCCATCATATTCTGTTAAATTATACTGTTGGACCTTAGTGAGTGTCCAGTCGACCTCCCGTCACTACCTCTTCGAGGGTAGGCGGGATACTCACTAGGTACGTATATATTTATGTACTCATGCTACGTTTCTGTACTTAATTGTACAGGTTCTGAGGCTGGTGCATCTGCTTGTCGGACCGAAGCTTGATTTTGATTATAGACGGACCTGACTTCACGGTGAGCTGCTTTCTCCTGGCGATCTCCGGCAATACCATGGGGTTTCTTTTGCTTATTTTCCGTCTATTTCCTTCAGACAATGGGACTGTATATTATATCTTTTGTATATTCTGTTAGTATGCCCGCAGGACTTGTGACACTCGTTCCTGGCACACACGTGATAGTTATTATGGACTTGGCTCACGCCTCTTCATGACTGCTTTTGATTAAAAACTAGCTAATTATCCTTGTCGATTCATGTTTTAAGTTTTAAAGAACTGAGTATATGTTGAAATGTTTAATCTAATAAGAAAGAACCCTTAGTAAATTGAGTGTTGGCTTGCCTGACCCCGCTGTTGGGCACCATCATGATGTAAGTTAGGATTTTGGGTCGTGACAGTACTAACCACTTTTGCATCTGTCATGTTGAACCTTTTGTGTACCTTCTTAATGTATTGCTTTTGGGACAAAAATAACTCATTTCTATCTTTATATCGGTGGATTTGAATGCCCAAGATTTTCTTTGCTGGCCCCAAGTCCTTCATCGCAAACAATTTGCTCAACCGCTTCTTAAGGACTGCAATTCTGGATTTATTCTTGCCAACAATAAGCATATCATCCACATAAAGCAATAAGATAATAAAATCATCAGAGAACTTTTGAAAGAATACACGGTGATCTGAAGAAGTTTTTGTGTATCCTTGTTCTTCTATGACATATTCAAACTTCAAATACCATTGCCTTGGAGCTTGTTTCAATCCATACATGCTCTTTTTCAATTTGCAGACATAATTTTCTTTTCATATAGACTATGATACCACTGTTATGTCGAGGAAGTGGCAAACCCGAAAATAAAGAAGATAAAGAACACCAAATTTAACGTGGAAAACCTTTCAAATCGAAGATAAAAACCACGGGATCACAAAGATCCAAAAAACTCCAATATAACAATAAGAGGGTTACAAAAGTTCTCCAAATCTCCACCACAAAGTTTGTCTCAACGAGAATAACACTCCGATCAAATTTCTCAGACAAAAATCTTGATTATCGTCAAATAGGTTGCGGCTAGAACTAAACCTGCTAAGACGAACCTGTCTTGAACCTCGCTCTAATACCACTTGTTAGGATCGAAAAAGTCAGGTGTCATGCGGGAGCTAGCAAAGCAAACCTTGAACGACGATAACTCCGACAACAAAAGAGAAATATACCAAAAGAGACACAAACATTTAACGTGGTTCGGCCAATTGAGCTACGTCCACGGCGGAGATGAGAAATCACCTACATAAAAGGAGAGTACAAAATAACGAGAGAACAACATCACGGAGAGGCAAATACAAGTGATACACTAACACTTGTCCCGTAAAGTTCTCCCCCTAAATACGACTCTCAAACCTCATTTGACTACACTGTGGATGCTACTGAATGAGAAGGAAGAATGTTTAATTTATAGAAGTCCAAACATTTTCCTACAAGAAAAGGGACTAGCCAAATATGAAAGAATTATAATTTCCTTCTACAAGAAGGAAAATCCAATTATGGTAAATATGTTGTCCTTTTATTCAAGAGATAAGAAAATCAAATATAATAAGAAATCAGGACAACCCCTAACACTCCGACACTATTTCTGAAATTATACTGAATTATTGTTGTTATTGTACTTAGCACTTAATATTTCTAATCCGAAAATATTATATTGAAGGTTAAATCTAGTTATCGGGTTTCAGGGGAACATGTTAAGATACATCCAAAACCAATTATGAAACCAAAACCATATATGAGTAGTTAATTAAAATTAATTCCAATGCCCTACTTGACTAGACAACGATTACAGACCACTAAGTCGATGTCAATTACCCATCAATCTACCTGATCAAGTGATTCTTTTCATTTCCTTTACAGCTGGCCGCTTGCAAGGCAAAACCACCTTTTGCTAAAGGTGATCAAGTGATCATTGTGTATATAGGTAAAATATTAATTTTAGACGTAAAAAATATATTTTGAATATTTTTTGTCGGATTTTTTTTCTTTTTACTTCTTTCAAGTCTGAACACCTTTAAAAATATTTCTGGCTTCACTATTGGCCGCAAAGAGAAGAACAGGAAAACCTCAAATCAATTTACGTAAACAGACAGTGCGCAGAAGATAAACCGAGTTGAGATGGATTATGAATGTGCATAGATTTTTTTAAGAAAAAAAAGTAACGCATCCACCATTTCCATAATAGTTGATCACAAATCAAAGCAAACTGGGTCTACGAAAAACAGCAGAAATTTTCGCCAAGTTTTTCCTTTTCAGGATCGGGATAGTTGTTTAGCAGATGTCTTTATTTTAGGGAAATCTAAGCAATATGTCCATTGAAAACACCAATTAACACCATATACAATTATAATATTTATTTTATTTTATATAACTACTTTATAAATTTATTTTACCATATATACTTAATGTATTCCAAAATAAAATACTTTGTATTCTAAATTAGAAAGTTATGTTATGTTTGGTTTAATTACTGTTTTTTAAATTACAATATAGTAGTATGTTTGGTTTGAATACCGTATTGTAAATTAAAATATTATCGTATGTTTGGTTTGAATATTGTACCAAACTAGAAAATTATGGAATGTTTGATTTGAATATTGTATTCTTCACTAGAATAATATGATATGTTTGATTTGGATATTTTATTCCAAATTAGAATATTATGGTACATTTAATTTGAATATTGTATTTCAAATAAGAATATTGTAGTATGTTCAGTTTGGATTGTATTCTAAATTAAAAAATTATGGTATGTTTGGTTCGTATATTGCGTTCTTCATTAGAATAATAGATATGTTTTGTTTTGATATTGTATTCGAAATTAGAATAAATTGATATGTTTATTTGAATATTATTTTTCAAACTGGAATATTGTAGCCAGTGTTTTAAAAGGCGTGGATGTACGGCGAGACATTTTACATATGCCCCAGTAAGGCGTAAGTCCGAGGCACGGGGCATAAGCCCTATAGGTATTTAAATTTTATTATTTTATAAAATAATATAATGATAATAAATATTATAAACAGGTAAAATTACATAAAATTTTTAAATAAATATATATATATATATATATATATATATATATATATATATATATATATATAT
>ML402422.1:94586-126640 GCA_005239525.1 Nicotiana knightiana | reverse complement strand
TTGTATGCTTCCCATACTCCTTTAGCTGATTCTCCTAGAAACGTTTCTAAGTATCTATACATAATTTCTGCATCTGATTCTGAGTAATTTTTAATATAGTCTGCCACCACTATTCCTTCCCATAAATCTATTACCGAATTCCACATTTGTGGATCGTGTGCAGCTATATTTAATATCTTACCTTTACTACCTCCCTCTTGGAGTTTAATCGGTTCTTCAATAGGTATTCTTTTACCCATTGGTTTTACATTTTCTTGAGCAGTTTCTCCAATCATATATATATATATATATATATATATATATATCTTTCATTTTACAATAATACCAAGGAAAATAAAAAAAGTTTTTATGGTCATGCTTCATTCGTGTTATTTTCTACACAAAATCAAAATCAATGGTTTTTATTTACAGAAGTAGTCTTGGAGGATGTATCAAGTAGTACTAACAAAGTGAAAATAAATTTACAATAGACAATGACAAATTAAAGACGATGAAAATGAAAAAAAAGCTCACATAAAAGAATGAAAATGAAGAAACTGACAAAAACGTAGTGTATCTTTGTTGCAAAAGGTGTTGAGAGAACACCAAGCGGTGAGTATTTTAAAGGAAAAATAGATAACAATTTGACAAAGAACAAAAAGATAATACTGAGTGAGTTGAAGTGCTCCTATGTGCATTTTATAGATTCTAATAAAGAATATGAAAAGTCATAACAGATAAAAGCTAAAAAAAAGAGAACATAAAAGGAGTAACAGAAGCTCATAAAACTTCTACATAAAAGTTGGAACGACTACAATAAATTCAATGCCCATGATTCAAAAGTTATTTAAATTCTTACTCATAGCACAACTTATAACCACCGTCTTTGATGCTAAAAATTAAACGGAAGACTGAGGTTTGTTTTTGGGTCAAGGGAAAAATGGTATAACAACTATTAAAGGATATTATAGTAAATCAACTTTCATTAATAGTGTTCAGACCTCGGCACGTGCCTTTGCACGTGTATGCCGAATCATGTAATCAAAAGTTTTGTATTGACTAAGTAACTATACTTGAAAAATAAAGTACATGTGAAGATTAATATGAATTGTCGTATCGTGACTTGTCTGTTGAGGGTCAAACTGATTGGATACCGTTTGAATCTATAAAAATGAACTATCAAAATATAATTAGATTAAAAAATGTACTTATTTTTTAATTTTATGAGGTACAAAATGTAATAAAGTGTGTTTCACCTAATAGCTCCTTATAGTCGATATTCATGTTATATGTTTCTTTTACTCATTATGGTTGCTCTATCATGACGAGGATATAGAGTACAATTATTGATGTTTGTAGCTTGTTAAATTAAATTGACATATATTTTTAACCAACTTAAATGATAAAATTGTGACGATATGCTATTTATTTATTCTAAACTCACATTATTTATATTACTATTATAATGATTATTGTGGAGAATAACTTACTATTTATTATGAAATGCCTTTATGTTTTTCTTCCTTGAGGTTGAAGGAATACTTAGAGGTTGTTTGAGCTTTCCTTTCACGCGTTTATTAATTGAATAGTCTACATTTATTATCTAATGCAACTCTTCATAATTTTACGATAATTAATAGCAATGAGGAAGCTGTCTAATGTAAGCTAGGTTCTTGTATTGATTTAAGAAATTTATTAATTTTCTTAAGGGTATTATAGTCTCTTAATTTTATAAGGTCATTTAGATCTTTTAACTTTCACTTTAAGCTTTCACGCTTATAATATAATATAATAGAGACTAGTTTCTTGATACGTGCGTTGCACGTGTTATTCCTTACCAACAGTAAAAAAAAATTAAAATGTTATTAAAACATGAGAAATATTACACCAAAATTTCAAAAGAAAAACATACAAGCTAAAAATAATAAACAGTTTTAGAGATGTAGTGTTGAACTCAAATTGATTGGATAGCTCTGTGAAGATCAATAATTATATTTAGTTAGACAAATGTATTTCATAATTATATACATTTAGTTGTGTATGAGTTACAAACATATAATATGACTGTATATTTCACCTAAAATTTCTTTGTAGATGTTATTCTTGAAGTTGTTCCATTTTGATGTTTTAGCGAAATGATTCGTGCAACAAATAAAAAGAAAAATTAATACTTATTTGTACATGATATATATTTTTTTTAAGAATGAAAGAATTAAATTCTTGTAAAATCTTGTGACCAGTAAAGTAAGAAGCGACTCACAATAATAAAAACATAACAAAAATAATTTTTTTTCATAGTTATGCTGTAACAACCCGGTCGGTCATTTTAAGAATTTGCGCCCCCATCCCCTATTTACCGCTTCTCCGTGTCTATTTATATTATTGAAACTTGTCGGAGCGTTGAGTGATGAAATCCGGGGTGATTTTGGACACATAGTGCATAAATGTGAAATTTAGCTTTAGAAATCTGGCTGTAGCTAGAGCTGTGTGAAAATGGATCCGGAATGGAATTTCGTCGATTCCGTTAGCTCCGTTGGGTGATTTCGGAGTTAGGAGCGTGCTCGGAATGTGTTTTCGAGGTCGGTTGTGGATTTAGGCTTGAATTGGCGAAAGTTAGAAATTCGGCGATTTCGGCCGATAGGTGAGATTTTGATATCGGACTCGGAATGGATTTTCGAAAGCGACAGCAGGTCCGTAATGTCGTTTATGATCTGTGTGCAAAATTTGAGGTCATTCGGATGAGTTTAGACGTGTTTCGGCGTCGGATGTGTCTAGAAATTTCCTAAGTTCTTAGGCTTGAATCTATGTATAATTGATGATTTTGATGTTATGAGATGTGTTTTTAACGCTCGACCAAGTTTGAACAAGGTACTAGGGTCAGTTAGTAGGTTTGGTGGAGGTCCCGGTGGCCTCGGGTTTGTTTCGGATGCCCAACGGGTAAGTTTTGTGAAATTGAGAACAACTGAATCATTCTGGTTCTGGTATCTCGCACTTGTGATGGTATTTCCGCAGGTGCGAAGGGGGAGCCGCAAGTGCGACCCCAGGCCAATAAAGGAATTTCCGCACCTGCGAGGGTATTTCCGCAGGTGCGGGCACGCAGGTGCGAAAGGGGTGTCGTAGGTGCGACCCAAGGCCACTTAATAAATTTCCGCACCTGGGATTGGGTTTCCGCAGGTGCGGCACCGCAGGTGCGGCACCGCAGGTGCGGCACCGCAGGTGCGGCACCGCAGGTGCGATCCCAGTGTCGCATGTGCGAAATGTATGGGCAGTTTATACCAAAAATCCGAGGTTTGAATTTCATAATTCCAAAATCGATTGTGAGCTCGGAACTTGGCGATTTTCAGTGGGTTTTGAAGAGAAAGATCATAGGTAACGTTTTCTAACCTTAATCCCTTTATATATCATTAATCTGTATCATTTTCCTCAATCTAATCAAGGAAATTGGATGAAAAACCATGGAAATGGGATGAAATATTCCCAAGTAGAAATCTGAGGATTTAGGGAGATTTAGACGTCGGATTTTGCTGATTATTGTTCGAGTGGGTTCATGAGTGAATGGGTGTTCAGGAAATATAAATTTTACCTGATTCCGAGACGCGGGCCCCGGGAACTTTTTGGGCGAATTTCCTAATTTCGCGTAGCTTATAAATAATTAGCTATTTTGTTCCCTTGAAGTGATATTTACACCATGCAATCGATTTGAATAGATTTGGGCCATCCGGAGTCAGATACTCGTGGCAAGAGCTGGGTATTGAGTTGATTAGCGCAGTCCAGGTAAGTGGCTTGCTTAATTCTGTGTTGGGGACTTTTCCTTGGGCATTTTTATACTGATTTTGTTGTGTGGATGCCGTGTACGCGAGATGACGAGTGCGTACACGGGTTATTGTTGCTAAAATCCTCTTTTTACCGCCATGAGATCGCTCATTTTTCATTCATATATTATTGTTTCCTATCTTAATTGAGTAGATAGCTAAGAGTAAGCATGCCTACCTGTTCTGACTTGATTTCCTCTTATTTGCTACTAGTCACATCATGCTTAGGTAGTTTTACTTTATCCTTAACTATCGTTCTTCCTGGACTGTTTAGTTAGGCCGTAATTGACATACTTCTGCTTTGCATGTTTAAATTGGGACTACGGACTGAGATCCGGGAGCTTTCCCCATGTACTACATTTCACATTTAAACTGGGATTACGGACCGAGATCCGGGAGCTTTCCCCTTGTACTGAAATGCATATTTAAATTGGGACTACGAACAGAGATCCGGGAGCTTTCCCCCTGTACTGCATAGCATATTTAAATTGGGACTACGGACTGAGATCCGGGAGCTTTCCCCGTGTACTGCATTGCGCATTTACTGTTGAGATATATGATGTGCTGAGCCGATGGCTCTCTTTATATTATTAAATCTTTCCGTTTTCGTTAATCTTGTTTATCATTGCTTATCTATTTTTCACTGTTTTAAATTGTATATTGGCTTGTTTTACAAACTCAGTAGGGCCTCAACCTGACCTCGTCACTACTTGACTAGGGTTAGGCTTGGCACTTACGGAGTACCGAATGTGGAGTACTCACGCCCTTTCCTGTGCATGTTTTTCCATGTGCAGATCCAGGTTCCAGCACCCAGTATCGTGGCTAGGAGTCGTCCTATCATCAGCCAGGAGACCGCGAGGTAATTCTGCCGCGTCCGCAGAATCCCACGAGTCCCCTTCTACTCTAGTATAGGCATAGAATACTTGCATATTTTTTTTCACTATTTCATTGTATAGAGCTACATTTAGTACAGAGCTTGTGACTATGGTGACATTCTGAATTTTGGGAAGTAAAAATGTATATGCTGAGCAGCTACGTTATATCTACTTGAGATCTTTTTTGTCTTTATTTTATTGGTTCTGTCATTTCGGCAAATTTTAGTCTTACCTAGTCATAGAGACTAGGTGCCATCACAATACATTTCAGAGGGTAAATTAGGTCGTGACATATGCAAAATTATACAAGAATTTGAAATATTAATTGCAAAAGGTTGAGGGAACCAAAATGTTGCAACTTCATGGTAAACTATGTATTTGTGGTTAAATTAAGCCTGTCAAACGGGCCGGGTTGACCCGTTTTCGGATCGGCCCAGACCGGTTGAAATCCGAACCGATAGTTAGGGGGCCGGGTGGGCGGGGTAGGGGGTTGGTCTGTTCATCTAAAAAGATCCGGTTAACTGGACCGGTCAAACCGGTCAACGGACATTACTGTAGAATCGGTTAACCAGCCCGGATTGGATCGACCCAAATCGGTTTAACGGCTAGAATTCTGATTGTTTTTTAAAGGTGTTATGATCGTTGGCAACAGTCAGCTGCATTTTGGTCGTTGCCCAACGACTGGATTTGCAAAAATAGCCCTTTTTGGGTATTTTTTTTAAAAAAAAAACACTTTTATAATTACTAATTTAGCCCTTTCAGAAACTATAAATACACTCCTCTCTTCTTCATTTCTTCACTCATCTCTCATTTCTCAAACTCATATTCTCAATTATCATTCTCTCATTCTTCACTTAAAGTGCAATCAACTATTTGGCTCTCTTTTCTTTTCGGAATTTAATTTATCGTATTATTTATTATTTGAAGTTTGAACAATTGACGTTTCTTCGTAGTAACATTGGAGTTGCGAAATCATCAAGTGTTCAATTTATTGCCGAATTCGGTGCACTCCATCCAACTCTTTCTCTTATTTATTATTTTAGTTGCATATTTAATTTTTGCTAGTAGTTAAATTTTCACAATATGTTTAATGCTTGCTAAAAGAGTTTGTGGGTTGTTAATCGGGAAAATCGGGGAAATAGAGAAAGAGGTACTACTTTAACATCTGATAGTAATTTAAATAGTCCTACACATATTTCTGAAACATCACCTGATAATAATATAGATTATAAACAATTACAAGAAGATTTCGGTATAGAAGATAATGAATCAAAAATTAAAGATGAGACACCACTTACACCTAGTAGAATTGGAGCTGGTAGCAGGGGTGGTCGTCGTGGTGCTAGTAGTAGACCACCTGTGGCCCTGACTATGATAGTTATACAAAATACAAACAAAAAAAATAATGCTAACCCGGTCGGGCCCCTTGGACCTGTAACCCTGCTGGTTCATTTTTTACCCGGATGGACCCAAATCTGTTAAGCCCGGTTTGACATAACACGTAACCGACCGGTTACCTATTTTTCCAACCCGACCCGACTCACCTGTTAAACACCCATAGGTTAAATGATAATTGTAGCAGTAGGCTCTTTATATACTCTAACATTCACACAATTACCAACATTATTCATGATTATACTTAATTATTACTCTTTTCAACATTAAATTGAAGATAATAATTACTCTTTTCTTGGTTAAAATTTCTTGAACTATCCTTTCCCTAAAATAATTGAATTAGTCTACACTTCATTATCTAGTACACAACCTTACATTTTTCGATATTTTAAAACCATGAAACTAATAATATAAGTTTGGTTATTGTACTTATTTATGAAAGTATAATTTTTTGAAGGGTATTATAGTCTTTTAAGTTTATAGGGTTATTTTGAATTTTCACATTCAACTTTTGATTTTCATGCTTATAATATAGCATGATATAGATAGATAAATTGTAGATTATAGATAGATAGATTATAAATTATAGATTAAACTTTAAGTTGCGTAAAGAGGTGGTGTAAAAACATTATCATCATTATAGTATGATTGAGCGTAGCAAATTATTTGTAATCTATTCTGCGTTATCAGTTCACACTTAATATAATGCACGTCTTTCTGTTGAAAAAGAAATATAAGCAAATGTAATTTACTTCGGAACAGCTGAATTATATATACGAAATTTCACATATTAACACATAAAGCTATAAACAGATAGTAGTAAAGACGTCTCTTTTGGTCCAAAGATAGTAAAATTTGCAAACCCGCCGTTTCCTTCTATATATGCAGCTTACGTTTTTCTTTTCCACATATCTTCCTCTCACATTAATTCTTTATCATTTTATAGTTACCATTTTATGCAACCATTTGTTTCCGGTTTAGCTCGATAATGTTCTCCAAAGGAATATGAGGACTTGCACAAAGATGATGGTATATCATTGATTTTTTGATTAGTTACAAGTTACAACTCTCAAATCTGTTCCTACGACGATGGTCCTAAACCTAAAATCTTCGGCAACAAAATTGTATTGGTCGAAATTTGGATCAGATCTCATAAGGCCAGCGGCCGAGGTCGAGGCGTAGCTCGACCGATAATTGGGGGCAGAGGTCCTAACTCAGACGAAGTCGAACAGAGGTCTTTAGTGATGATGGCCTAGTTTTTAGCTAACGACGGGGAATATTCCTACATAATATTCCTGTTTTTGTACTTTTTTAAGGTTCCTTAAAAAATGTCTCCTATATATAGAATAAGAGGAAAAGGGAAGAGGGGATTGGGCATTGTTGACTATTAAAAGAATATACACTTCTTGTCTCATCTATTGATTCCCAAGTTGAGAAACACCTTTCTAGATACAAGATCCAAGAACTCTGTATTTCACTCACGTTGTTTATCATTTACCTTGCTAACAACAAGACAATTGATATTCATCACTCGGAACTCGGACGTGTAATCATTTGTTATTACATTTATTGTTATTGCATGCATTTATTTCATACATTCCATAGTATGTTCATGATCCATCATTATAAGCATTCTGGTTTGGCGTTCACTATCCCAGCGTCTTTACGAACCCAGAACCTAAATGTGATCTTTTTGGACAAGTGCGACATAAATGTGTCTAAAAAAAGTTGTAAATCGCGCTATACTTTAACAGTATTTTGGTCGTTAAAGTATAGCGCAGTTTAAAACAGCGTTATATATGTATATGTATAACGCATGAATAAACCGCGTTATGCTTGGCTGATATGACAGATATATATAGTGCCTTTAATAACCGCGCTATACATGTATAGCGCAGTTATAAAAGTGCGTTATACCTGTTTTGTGGGCCCAACAATAAGTCTCATGTGTTTAACTGACATAACAATAATTCAAATGGGTATAGGGCCCTTTAAAAGAGCGCTATACCTCAAAAATTCAGCCCCCCGAGCTAGGCGTTGCCTTATTTAAAGGCGTTAGGATTTTACAAAAATCCATTCAAAAAATATTCCAACTCCCGTTCAAACTTTTCTTCTTGTTAAATTCTCAAGCATTTTTTCATAATGTCTGAAGAGGGAAAATAAGGGTTTCATTATATTGGGGGGGGGGGGGGAGGATGAGATTGTGGTGGCGAATAACTCTGTGAGCTATAGTTTATCTCCACAATGTAATGTTAAATTTCCACTTACAATGGAGTACGATCGATTGGTGTCGTTGTTATGTAATAAAATGGGTGTGAGGAAACGTTTGGTGAACCTTAAAGTAACCCGAAGATATACGTATTCCGTCACCTTCGTAAGTGGTTCCTTGTTGAGTTTAACATTGACGATGATGAAACTTTTGAGGGATTTTTTGAGGACTCCGGATGAATACCGGAAATTTCTTGTAATAAAAATGTTGGAAATGTACGTCAAGGTTGAAGACATTCCCAATAATGAGGTTGTGCATAGTAGGGATAACCCCCAGTCATCGGGTGGTTATTCTGGAGCAATTTTTGCCGGACAGGTTTCGGATGAAAGAGTTTGCCTTGATTTAAACTTATCACCACCGTTGAATGAGCAGCAAGGAAATAATTTCTCTTCTGCTTTATATAATCCACAAGACGAGTGTTAAATTTTAATTTTCATTTGTGTTACGATTTTATATTTTTGTTGTATTGAATTTGCATTAGAGCTCATATATTCCACAGAGGATACAGGCCAGATATGAATTTTACAAGTTATGAACCTACGCACAGTTGGAATATGTCTAGTTTTAGTGTGTTGGATCATGGTAGTCCATCCGGGAGTCATCACCAACAGGAAAATATCCATCATGAAATGTTAACACATTAAGACTTGTAAGTGGAGTGATACAGCTATATGGAAAGCATTTATTAATTTCAATAGCTTATTATTTTATTGTTTGTGCAGTGAAAATGAGAAAGTTGAACCACCTGTCCTCACTCAATTGTCCGAAGATGACATATTAAATAGGGATATGGCAGATGCACAGAGTGAGGAAGATAGCAGTGATTATGACAACAATGTCGATGATTCCGGAGACGACACACCCTTCCTTCGTGAGGATGGTGATGAGGAGGAAGAGAATGAAGGACCTGATTTGATGAGGGAGTATGCTCCACCCCCATTATACCAAGAGTGTACGAGGCCCAAGTGACGTTTCATTCAAAAAAAGATTCCCTACCTTGATAACTTGCCAAGTATGCCGAATGTGGATGCTCTCACAAGGAATTTTGATGAAATTCGGACAGCAATGTGAGATGATTCTAGACCAATGGTGCTTGTAAAGGGCGTGATTTTTCCTGATAAAAAAGCGCCTAAGCAGGGCGGCGAAAAATGCACAACGTAAAAGAGTGTCGTGAGATGACGGTATGGGAGTCAACTCTGGAGGTATACAAGGTTGTTTGTCGCAGATGGTTTACGGGTTGTCATTAGATGTTGCATGCGACCAAGAAGAACACAGGTCTGTGGAAAGTGGGTAAATACATTCCCACCCACATATGTGAAATGGACACATTCAACGGGAAACAGTACAACTTGGATATTGACTTGATTTCTCTTGTCCTTATTCCATACCTTGAAGCGTCCATAAGGTATAAAATCAAAGAGTGCATTATATCAGTCCACCAGGAATATGGCCATACCATTACCAAAAGAAAGACATTTCTCAGGCGCAAACGTGCGTTTGAAATTGTTTATGGTAACTAGGATAAGTCATTTGCAGCTCTACCCAGGTACATGGCCGCACTGCAACACTTTAACCCCGGGACGGTTGTTGAATGGAAGCTTGAGCGGAGTCCGAGAAAACCAGAATATATATTCAATTACGTGTCATGGGCCTTTAAACCGACAATTGATGGTTTTCCGCACTCATGTCTATGGAAAGTATGATATCAAGCTGTTGATAGTCGTTGCAGTAGATGCCAATGGACAAATATTTCCTCTAGCTTTTGCTATTTGTGACAATGAAATCCAAGACACGTGGACGCTATTTTTGAACCATTTGAAAGAGCACGTTGTCAAACAGCATTTCGGTATTTGTCTAATATCTGATCGGCATGGTGGTATCTTAAGTTTTGTAGGGAACTTGCATGCATGGAAAGAACCATATGCCTACCACTGTTACTGTGTGAGGCACTTGAAGGTCAATTTCCAGAAAGCACATCCCAACAAGGACCTGCATGATTTGATGTGGATGGCAGCAACAGACCACCAAGAACATAAATTCCGGAGGCACATGGAATTTATTAGGCAGGAAGATGAGAGAGCCTATCATTGGTTGATGTGACATGAGCTTCACAAGTGGACTTTGCATGCGTATGGTGGAATAAGATGGGGAATTCTTAATACAAACGTGTCAGAATCTTTCAACAGGTTATTGAAGTCGGCAAGAGGATTGCCTGTCACCGCCATGGTGCGGATGTCATTCAAGCAGATGACAGAGAGGTTTGTTGAAAGGGCTGCAGCTGCAACGTCATTGATGGAAACGGGTGTTGAGTTTATGCCACTGTCGATGAAGAGATTTGAGAAATACAGGCGGCGAGCACATTGGCATTCATTTGTGCAGTATGATCATGACAGGAATGTTTTTGAAGTTCGCACCGCTATCCATCAAAATCAGGGAAATAATGTACATACCATAAATGAATCTAGAAGATTGTGCTCTTGTGGAAAATGGTCCATCTACCACATGCCGTGCTCACATGCCATGAGGTGCTTTCAACATGTTGGTTTAGGGCCAACCAACTACGTTGATAAACAATATAGTGTTGCTGCTTACTTAAACACATATAATGGGTAGTTGCAGCCAGTGGGTGCTGAGCATTATTGGCCGCCAGAACCATTTAAAATGGTGTGTAACAAGGACTATTTGCGTCGAATACAGGTGCAGAAGAGAATGCGTATACGAAACCAAATGGATGTTAGCGATATTGTTTATGCATGCAAATGTGGTATATGCTCGCAAACAGGACACGATCATCGAAAATGTCCTTCGGCTGGTTTGGATGGCGGTGGTAATCAAGCTCGTCGTGAGTGTTCTTCTAATGTTCCCAACAATCAATGAGTTTATGTTGTAATAAGTAGCTCTTTTGTTTATGTTGGAAGATGTATCAAATAAAATTATATTTCCATTGTTGTTAAATCTTATTGATATTTAACATTTTCCAATTGAGTAAATTAATATATTTCTCCCTCCCATTCATGTAATCAAAAATAGTATTGGATTAAAAAATAGAAAAATATGTGAATATATTTGATAAATATAGTTCAAAATAGTTGAGTTAAAGGTAGATTTTTTATAAATATGGGGGCAAAGCATAGAGCGGCTAAATACTACGTTTATATATATATATATATATATATATATATATATATATATATATATATATATATATCATGGTTAAATCTACATTATGTATGTTGTCTTGTCAAACTGAAAGGTTGCCCGCCTAAGAAAGAGATGTTTTGTATCCGACAGAATCTTTTACACGCAAAGCATAGCGCGGTTAAATACTACGTTATGTGAATATATATAGCGCGATTAAATACTACGTTATGTGTTTTGCCTTGTCTACAAATAACATGCACATTCTAGTTATTTTATGCACTGAACAATAACCAATAGCAAAACTTTCCATAAAAGCAAGACTTTTTTTTTTGCTTTAAAAAATGTCTGAACGCCTTTATGTACCAAGGTGCGAGTGCGGCAAAAAATGCATGATGAAGGAATGTTGGGATGATGGTGAAGTTGGACGCCGCTACTGGATGTGTGTGAACAAGTTTTATAGTGTTCCCGACGAAATTTTTTGCAATTTTGAGGTACGGATTGATGATCCCTGTAATCAAGAATGCTACAAACAATCTTTGCATTTTCTTCATAATTTGACCTTAAAACAGTGGGAATATGAAAGAGAATATAAATGAGAAATTGCAGAGTTGAAGGAGAAACTAAAAGAGACAGAATTGGAAAAAAATAAGCTGGTAGATAAATTTAAGTGGTTGGAGCAGAAAATAATGGGCGGCAGTGACTAAACAATGACATGTATGTGTTGAGTGTACTACATTATCTTTATGTTTCCTGTGTCATGTATTTTCATTAGTTTTACTGAATTTAAATTATGTTAAGTTGTTATGTTTGTGTTTGTGTTGTAGTATTAAAATAAAGAAGGAACGGGGAAACAAAAACATAATGCGCATATTATGTAAACATAAAAATTGTTGTTAATATTTACATAAAATACAAAAAAAAATCAATGCGCCTCACATCCTGTGTGCTTCAATGCAGTCGCTGGCCTGAGGCGCATCCCATCCCACCCGGCTACGCTATCAGGATCATCCTCATCACGTCGCCTCTTTATAGCAGGATGTGTTGCAGCATGATCATCAGTGGTGCTGGCAGGATCGGTAAAAGGGGTCGTCGGTCCAGTAGAAACCTACAGAAGAATAAGTCAGCTCAGTATAGGAAAATATATATTAAGTCATAACAATTTAGATTGTCTTGCCATGGTCTCGTCAGGCTCCTGAATATAATCATCTGTCGCAGCAATGTCAGCATCGCACGAAGGGGCCTCCGTGGGCGGGGATGAAGCCTTAATAAGAAAATTAATAAAGTTATGGAAAATAAATGAGAAAAGTAAAAACAATATAAATTTAATACTAATAAAATCATATATGCGCCTATGATGATGAGCCATAACTCACTCAGCGCCCACTATCCAAATCTTGGGTCGGCCGATCCTTAGCAGCGGTCAATGGGCCGGGGAAGTGTGAATACCAATCCTCTCCGGTAAGGTCCGTGCCCGTGATCAATAATGGACCTGACGGGGTCACTTGCGAAGTCCCTGGAGTGATCTGCATCTCAAGGTTGTATGACGTCATACTGATGGGATACTCGTGCGGCTCATGTAGGTCACCCAACAGATCAACATCAACATCATCAACAGGGGCCTCCACGCCCCCTTGCTGGGGACCACCTCTTCACCGCCCACCACGACCCTGTGTGGCACCCCTGCTTCATGGGGCACCCCTGCCTCGTTGGGCACCCCTTCCTCGTGCGACACCCCTGCCTCGGTGGTACTGTTCTGGCGCCACATAAGTAGGGTCGTGTCCCAAGCGCTGGTAATCGTGCAAAGCGGCCTCTCCCTCGCGGGCATGCTGCTGCATCTGCAGTCCCATCTGGTAGACTATATGTAGTCCAGTAGACTGCACAACGTATAAAACGTAAACTACAGATATTGCATAAGTTACAGTTATATAATTAATAATAACAGAAAACATACCAGAGCTTCGTGCCGCCCGGCGTATGAAACGTTTCGACCGCCAGCTTGATGAATGGAATTCCCGACAAAAAGTCGGGTAACGCGGCGGTACCAGGGCATATAGAGCTGAATAGTCTCCATCTGGATCTGTGAAGGGGGGTGGAATCAGGTCAGCTCGCTGGTCCCAAGTATCGACCTGCGCCTCTAGCCATGCTAAATATGCGTCGTCCACCCTGGAACGATCATCCCGATGATAATGTGTAGCATCCCATGTAGGCCCCCTCGGTATATACTGCGAACGGCCAAACTGTCGAAGTACCCGCTCCGTGGCATGATACTCCACAATATCGAGGCACATCAGCGGGACGAAAGTTCTCCAAATCAGTCGGCTGGCCGAGCAATAATCGGGCAGGCCACCTATCAAGTCGTCGTTGTATGGCGTCCATATGAACTATCAAATAACAACAGAAAATGTGAGTATGCGCAACACATGTGAAGCTATACCAAGTAAGTTTAGGTACACATTTACATGTGCGCCCTCCAGCATATCCAACACATCCCTGCAAAGGGGGATATTATGCCGAGCATCGTAATCTCGTACATATCCACACAGGTGAACCCACCTCCTAGCTAGAGGGAGAAACGGAGGTGGTACATCCGAAGGTAATGGTGGTAGAGGTGGCTGCAACTGCAGGAACCGCTCCCAGGCCCAAACCTAACATACAAAGTTGACGTAAAGTTTAAGATAAATTTTGACTAGATAGAATTGGAAGGAATGAACAGAGATATTCGAATATGTTGTCACCTGTAGAAGCGGCAAAAATCCACATACGTCATGTTGGGTGCCCATGCTCGCCCAACAAAGATGCATGTACATGTAGGCGAGAACAGCAGCACCCCAGCTGTATTGGGGTAAATCATCTAGCAGCTGAAGATGATGAAGAAATCGCAAGCTGACTAGGTTGCCCGAAGTGTTCGGGAACAAGACTCCACCAAACAGAAGGAGCAACAGCAACCTCGTATACCAGTGAATATGTAGATCATTTGTCGCGCTGGTGATGTCGGGGTGCAATATCTCCAAATGCTGTCTAATAGTTGTCAAACACATACGACTGGCCCCTGAGTATGCAGTCTCATCCTGTGGCCTGAAGCCAGTGAACTACAACAGCATGTCCAAATACTGGCCACGCGTCATCTCTCTCATGACCTGAGGCAATGCAACGTGCAGTCCATCAACAGGAAGCCCATGTAAAACCTCCACATCCTGCAGCGTGATGGTGGCTTCGCCAATGGGCAGGTGGAAAGTGTGCGTCTCCGGTCGCCACCGCTCTATCAGGGCCATGATCAAAGACTAGTCGAGCTGCAGCCGCCCGATCCCAAATATCCTGTAAAAGCCCATATCCCGCAGATGGTGGACTACACGGGGATGGAGAACTATGTCCTTCATAAAATCCTACAAGTCGTCCACTCTCCTAGCGCGGAGAGTCTGGACCAGTAGCTCTCCCTTCCATACGTAGGCGGATTAACACTAATAGCTCAGAGACAGGTCTGGGATGCATAGGCAGCACATCCATGTCGTCTACTGTAAATTAAACAATATTAATTGTATATTTAATCTGTAATTAAATAATTATTTTTTATCATATTTAATTGGACAGAGTATATATCTATGGGTTCTAGGCTCGATATTTGAGGCCCAGTAGCACAAAGCTATCTTGAATTCTTATGTGTGTCAATATTTTTATAATTTTGTGTGTTTGTTTTATAAATTAAATAATTAATTTTTAATTATTTAATTGGACAGAGTATATACCTATGGGTTCCGGGCTCAATATTTGAGGCTCAGTAGCGCCAAGCTATCCTGAATTCTTATGTGTGTCAATTTCAATATTTTCATCATTTTGTGTGTTTGTTTTATAAATTAAATAATTAATTTTGTAAATTGTAAATTGGACAGAGTTTGTGTTTGATCTATCAATATAAGAGATACTTAAACTACAAGGACTCTACGCTAAAAGGCTCTACATTTTACTACGCTAAAAGACTCTACATTTTACTACGCTAAAAGAGCACTAGTCTTTAAGCAAATAAATAATCTAAATTAGATAAAATCAACAAATACATTTTAATAACATCACATTCACGAAAATACATATAAAACAGTAAAAAATATATATTAACATTTTTATTAACAAAAAAAAATGATTTCTCATTTTTTACATATTTTTTTAGAACACTAATATCTTAGTCCGGATAAAAATAACATACTAGTTTAATTGCAAACAAAACAAAAAATAACATTGAAACACATTCATGACAACTAATATGCATTATTATACGAGTTTCGACATAAACTAAATCGAAATACATCGATTTATATTTTTCGGAAAGTCGATGAGTTGAAAATTTGAGTACGAAACGATGAAACCACAACAATAGAATGATTTGCTAGGATGTGGGACCTACGTTCTTATCTTTTTGTATGACGGGTGGGGTCCACTATAATTTTGAAAAGATGAAATTTGGGGGGGGGGGATCGTTTCTGTTATAACTTTTTTTTAAATGGGGGCGTCTGGTTCTGATCGTGGGGAAGAAGAAGGGGCTCTATTTATCTAGGTATAGCGCGCTTTATAACTGCGCTATACATATATAGCGCGGTTATTAAAGGCGCTATACATATCTGTCATATCAGCCAAACATAGCGCGGTTTATACATTGCGTTATACATATATAATGTTGTTTTAAATCGCATTATACTTTAACGGCTAAAACACCATTAAAGTATAGCATAGTTTAAAACAACGTTATATATAGAATGATCTCTCTCTTTTTTTAGATACATTTATGTTACACTTATCCAAAAAAACCATATTTAAATTCCGAACTTCCCTTTACTCCGTTAAGTAATTATTACCTTTGTAGATCTAATGGTTATTAAGTTCAACTAGAATTAACCAACGGGAACTCACATAAGTGTATTATCACGTTTTTGATAAAACAAAATAAGCCAAAGTGTCTTGGTCTACGACTACGACCCGTCAAATTCTAATAACAGACTGAAAAGAGAATAAAAGAGAAAGGTGAGAGTCCCCCTCAGAAAAACAAAGACATGACTTACGTACGTCTACCCTTTTCTGGAATATTTTGTTTTTGGATCTTTTTTTCCTTTTCTTTTTGGAAGTTTATTGTCACCATCCTCAGAGCTTCACTGCCCCAAAATCCGTTCAATCCCTTTTATTCCAAGTACTACTCCTTTTTTCATTCTTATTACTGTTTTGTCTCTTGTCGTATCCTCATTAATTTTCAGCTCTGTAAGGTTTAAAACGACAACATTTCATTTACTTGATACTCCTATAGGTTCTTTCGATTTAAATTGTAAAAAAGTTTTTCGATTTAAATTGTACTAAGGTGTATCAAGAAAGAGCACAATAGAAGATTTATGAGGTTTCAGTCACAACATGAAACAAACCGGAACAGCTTGGATCATTTGGTCCGAATGAAGCTAATTGACGAGACATTAATAAACTAAGATTTGAAATTTACATATTCTGAATCTGCTAATGAGTTCATAGCTTGTTTTTAATTTTTCAGGTTTAAATAAAAATTTTGTATATACATTCAATAAATTTCTTAATATAAATATAATGTCTAAGTAAAAACTAACGTATTCGTCCGAACCGATTGCTAATATTGCAGCTCAGCCGTAAAAAGATGTGTACTTGTATCCGATTGGATTGCAAAAACGAAAACCCAATATTTGCTTTTGTACTCATAATTTCCCATGTCCAAACAAATGGCTACACTAAACCCTTCAAGTTAATATCCTACGTGTGGCTTAGGTAAAAACAGTAATATTTTAATAACTGGTCATGCAAGACATGGGACATTAGGGAGTTCACTTGCCCTCATAGTGGGGAGCCATTTATTATCTATGGCGTTCTTTTTGTTTTTGCTAGACAAATCCAATAATGGACTACAAATTTACAATCCTCTTGTGGATAAGGTTGGGTTTTATTTGGACTTAGCTTCACAAACACAAATTAATAGCAGCATATATATAGAGAGAGTATTAGACTTTAGAGCTTTGATTAGCTATGAAGAAAGAGAGTAGTCACACTTGGTCAAAAAGAAAGAAACATTTGCAAACTCACTCTTCCTTCTTTTATTAAAAAAGAAAATTTGTAGCTCACTTTATTTCTTTTCTTTTCTTTTTTCTACTTTTCATCCTTTCACGTTCTTTAACACTTTACAATTACATTTTTAAGGTATCCAATTTTACCTCTTTAGCTTTTATACAAGTACTAGTACAAAGAGCTTTTGAAAGAAGCAAGTCAAACTTTAATGCAACGAGCCCATCTGACTAAACTCTTTCAAAAGAATTGAAAAAAAAAGCTCCAAGTCTAGCAACGAGCGTGCCCACCGTTGAGTCCTCGAATTTGCAGAATTCAAAGAGCCAAATGTCAGAGTTTATAATATACTCTTCTTAACATGTAGTGAAGGAAAAGAAAAAGATGAGACTGACTAGTCCCTCAGAAAAACAACGACGTTACTTACGTCTTCCCCTTTTACTAGTCTTTTCTTTTGGAAGTTTCTCTCCTCCTCAAGAGCTTCTCTACACTATCCCTAATTGTGTCCAATCCTTTTTACTCGAAAATCCAAATGCTACTCCTCCTCTTTTCATTCTCTTTAATTAGTTTGTCTCTTCTTGTACCTGATTTTCACTTCTGCCAAGGTTAAAAACGGATAAATTGCCGTTATTTGTGTAGTATTTCAGTTGTAAATAACACTAGATTAGGAGACTAAATGGTTTCTTCTCTGCGGAAGAGGATATGCAACAATCACCGCTTAAGTTATGATCCATAAAAATTATCACAAAATACAAGAACTCCACAACCTAGATATCCCCTTAGAGATACAAAGAGTTCTTTTTATAACTATGTTCATCGCTTTTCAACACCAATAATGATATATTATCATATGTATATATAAACTTTTTGGATTTAGGATTTAAGCCGATAGTGCTACATTAACTTTTTCCTTTTAGCAACAAATTCGAAATTAATTAATTTTATATTTTAACATCCAAGTAAATAATACTCCTATATAGTTCAAGGGTAAGACCGTGGGTTATTGCACCTGCCGGAGACCTATGGTTCATAATTAGTTAGTCATCATAAAGTTAGTTTTTTTCTGTGGATTTAATAAGCTATATACTACTATGAGACTTTCAACGTTGGAATAGGGAAACGTAGAGAGTGTTGGACCAGTAAAAGGCTGTAAAAATGAAAAGTAAAGTTTCTGATATTTATTGGAGGTTACCCAAATTTCAGACTTTTACTCCGTAAAATTAACCTCTAGTCCATAGTATGTAATTGTGCATACGCGGACGCACGAGAATTGTAGTAGGGGAGTATCTGCTTTTCTAATTAACTGAAACTCTGCTCCTCACATGACGATGGCTCTATCTCTTTTACCTATAAAAACGACGAAAACAACAAATCTTTTCATTGCTCTTCACTCTTCACTCTTCTTCTCTTTTTTGTATTTCAAAAAGTAGAGAAGCTTACATCAACTCGAAACTCCATTCTCGCTTATATATAAAGCACCATGCTTTAGCTATATTTGTCCATTCTTAACATTCAAATCCTCTTTCCTCATACTACCCTACTTGTTTTTCGAAATCAATGGAAGCTTTTAACATACTCAAATTCTGGCGTACTGCCGCCGTTAGAGATATCGTTTCTGATCTTGATTCTGTTAGTAATAATTTTGTCGACTACGCACACAGACCACTGGAAAATGATGATAAAACCAATGACGACGAAGACTCCTTCTTCGATTTGGTATTCACAGGACACCCTAAAGAAAACAACAACACCAAATCCGTTTCTGAAACAAATTTACCCGACTCACCTAAAGATGTGTTTTTTAAACCAAAACCTTTTCCACTTGACTACTCCAACTCCAACTCCAAGCCTCTTTCTCCGAATTCTATACTCAGATCAGCTCCTAAATTTCGTGTCTGTTTCTTGAGTTTCAGGAAGTCAAAGCCAGAGAAAGTAGGAGTTGACGGTTCTTCTGCGGCGAGTCCGAAAATGCAAGAACAGAAACTGTCTCCTAAAGCACAGAGCAATCGGTTTACGACGAAATGCAAGGTAGAGGAGGTTCCAGCCAGCTGTATTTCCTTCAGATATAATAAAACTTTAAAAGGAAACCAAGTTGGAAAAGAAGAAGAGGTCTCTTCAGTTAAAGACTCGTCAAAGCAAGATATGCCCAAATATTTGAAGTTGATGAAGCCTTTGTATTCCAGAGCTTCCAAAAGGTACACCGACAATATAAAAACATCAGACAATGTTTCAAGAGCAAGTCAACTGTGTTCTCCGTCAATGCAGTCATTGAGCTTACCCAGAAAATCATCAGAGGAGGGAAAACAAGGGAGCCGAGTTGCTGTACTTGGGGTTGTGCGCAAACAGCTAAGGAAGAGCCGTTCGATGGCATCCGTTGCCGGAGTTTCAATGTCGCCGATGAACCGGAGAGACGATTCACTGTTGGAGCAAAATGACGGAATACAAAGTGCTATTCTTCATTGCAAGAGATGCTACAGCTCAGCCACAAAAGGTTAATCCTCCCCTGTTTGTCAAAAAAAAAAATCTTCTGTTCTTAATACTTAAATTAATCTTCTTTTTTTTTTTTTTTAATCTGTACTATATTCGACTAATATTAATTCTTGATTTGGCTCTTCAACAGACTGTTCGATGTCATTATCAAGATCTGCAAATGAAGATCTGTCAAGAGCCTCTTCTGAGGAGCTGAACAGATGGAGTATATGAAATAAATCATCATTTTGAAACTAAATAGATAGCGGGAACTAAAAAATAACTAGATACAGAGGCTTTGTATTGTTCCCTTTGCTACTATCAGTATTTTTTATTTTTACAAACGGGACTAACACACTACTGTTAGTACATCACTTGACAACTTCCGTCCAGGAATGAATAGTGTTTGTTTGTGTAAAGTGACTAAGGAACAAATGTAGTATGATTTCTTAACATTTTTAAGTAAGACTACTCTTTCAGAGGTTTTCTGTTGAAGTTTAAATGTTCAATTTGGTTATTATTATGTTTTGGGTTCCAATTGCCTTCCAAATAACTTGCTCAAATCGAAGTTGTCATTATTACCCGGACATACAAACGTTACAGATACTTTACTGCAGTGTCCGATTGCGTGTGCCTTTACCCTATGTTTTTGTTGTTCTCCAATTAATTGCAACCTGGTCTTATAGCCAGAAAATGGTAATATGAGACAGTGGTAACCAGTGGCGTACATTATACAAGCCGTATCACAATATGAAAAAAGGCTAACGAACAAATCAGTATAATTCATTCTTTTTATATTTAACCTCAATATTTTAGTTTTTCTATATACAGATCTAGGAAAAATTTCGACAGAGCAGTCTCCTATGATACTGCTGCTATAAGGTACGTACTCCCCTGGCAAATAACATGATGGTGCATCTTCACAAAGAATGATACTACCTTAAATTAGGCTGAATTGAATGGCGGCTCTCTGAATGTGCTTAGTATTTTTTTTGCTTTTTGATTAAATGCCTAAAAGGAGGATAAATTGTGTCAATTAGAATTGGGGTGCTCACAAGATAATTTTGGCCGGACACAATTTAAACCAGCCATTAGTGGATAGTTTTGGGGTGCTCTGCTGTGTGAAGAGCTTTGTTACGTGTTTGTGTTTTTGTGTCCTATGAGGTCCTTGATCTAACTTTCCTCGTTGGCAACGGCTGACTTTGTTTACCTTTAAAATTGGATAATAATTAACTTATAAGGTGATTTTAAAGATACGTGATTTTACTTAATATCAACTGATAAATATGAAGATTAATAATAATAATCAATAATAAAGTACAGCAAACCAGTATTTGAATAGAACTCAGCCTTCGAGGTAGAGTACCCTCGAACTGATTGATGCAAGAACAGTTTAAAAGTATAACAAGCTGATGAACAAGAATGTAAATGAGAAAAAAAATTATATTGCTTTGCAATCTCTGAACATGTCCCTTACAAATGATTAGAACTCCTCTTTATATAGTAGAGGAATTCTACTTATGGTATAACTTTAATTAGGGAAGGAAATCTCAAGATTAGCTATTTTGCCGTTCCTGATTTGATCCGTTCCGAGAGATATCTCGCATTTCCGTTATCATGCTATCTTCGATCTTGCTCAATCTCATCCTCATTTGGTCTCAATCGTTACTGGCCCCGATTTCAACAGGTACCTCGAATCCCAAAACTCGGTATCTCGTCTTCGTGCTTCAGTCTGAACCACTATGGGGCCGACCCTCGACACAACTCCTTGGCCTCGGTCAAATAGTAAAATCAGGTGGGCCTGGTTTTAAACGTATACAGATAGTCCCCTCGTTTTTTGGAGTGTAATGATAAGAAACGAATTGAGCCTTCGATTTTTGCCCTGACTTGTCATGACGTTACCCTCGTGACGTACGCAGCGAGCCTCATAGTCGGCCTCATTGTTAGTCAACTTGGAAGTTTTGATAGATTTTCTAATTGTATTGCCCGCGGGCGGCTCAAAATTTCCTAGCCCGCACCCCTTCACGTACGAAGCGCCATTTGTGAAGAGGGTCCACACCCCCGATGATGTACCCGTTTTCAATAATAGTTCCTTTTCGACCTCGGGTACGAGGGCTGGCGTAAATTCGGCCACGAAGTCTACTAAGATTTGAGAGTTGATGGTTGTTCGGGGTTGATACTCGATATCGTACCCACTCATTTCGACGGCCCATTTGGCCAATCGGCCCGAGAGTTCGGGCTTATGAAAAATATTGCGAAGAGGATAAGTGGTCACCACACAAATTGGGTGACATTGAAAATATGATTTTAAGTTCCAAGAGGCGCTTATTAGGGCAAGCGTTAATTTTTCTAAGCGTGGGTATCGGGTCTCGGACTCACCTAAAGTTTGACTAACATAGTAAACAAGAAATTGCGTACCTTGCTCCTCTCGAACTAGGATTCCAATTACCGCGACTTCCGAGACTACTAAGTACAAATGGAGTTGCTCGTCCGCTTTCGGAGTGTGAAGCAGCGGCGGGCTCGAAAGGTACCGCTTCAATTCTTTTAATGCTTGTTGGAATTCCGGGGTCCATGCAAAAAATTTCTTCTTTTTGAGAAGTGAGAAGAATCGATGACTCCTATCTAAAGACCTCGAGATTAATCGGCCTAGGGCGGCTATGCACCCCGTTAATCTTTGTACGGCCTTAACATTGTCCACGACTGTGATGTCTTCGATTGCCTTGATTTTATCGGGGTTGATCTCGATCCCCCGATTTGATACTATAAAGCCGAGGAACTTGCCCGAACCGACCCCGAATGCACATTTTTTCGGATTGAGCTTCATGCTGTACTTCCTTAGTATGTTGAAGGTATCCTGCAAATGTTTCAAATTGTCCTCTGCTCGCAGGGACTTAACTAGCATATCGGCAATATAGATCTCCATAGATTTACCTATTTATTTTTCGAACACTCGATTTACTAGGGTTGGTAAGTAGCACCAGCATTCTTTAGTCCAAACAGCATTACATTATAACAATAGGTGTCGTACTTAGTGATGAAGGAAGTCTTTTCCTGATCCTCCGGGTTCATTTGTATTTGATTGTACCCAGAGTAAGCATCGAGAAAACTAAGGATCTCGTGGCCAGCCGTGGCATCGATCATGCGATTGATATTCGACAGAGGAAATGAGTCTTTAGGACACGCTTTGTTTAAATCCTTATAGTCTACGAACATTCTAAGTTTGTTTCCCTTTGTAAGGACTACAAATACATTTGCTAATCATTCAGGATACTTTACCTCCCGAATGGATCCTATTTTGAGAAGTTTGGTTACCTCGTCCTTGATGAATGCATGTTTTACCTCGTACTGGGGCCTTCTATTTTGTTTTACTGGGCGGAACTTCGGGTCCAAGATCAATCGATGTGTAGTGATCTGCGGTGGATCCCTGTCATTTAAAGGTAGGACCAAGCAAAAAAATCCATATTATAGATAAGGAATTTAATGAGATTTTTCCTGAGGTCGAGGGTTAAGCCCGTGCCCAGGTATACCTTTCGCTCAGGTAGGTACTAGATCAATACGACTTGTTCCAGCTCTTCGACTGTCGATTTGGTGGCGTCGGAATCCTCGGGGATTATGAAGGATCAAGGGATCAAGTAGTCATCGTCCTGTCCGTTCCATGCTTCTCCAACTGAGTTGAGGCTGGTGCCTGTGGTTGCTATTTAACCTTTTTTTTTCATTTGACTTTGATCCCTTTGCTGACGAGAGTGCTGGTATCAGTATTACTTCATCGATCGCGAACATTTCTTTGGCAGAATATTTTTCCCCATACACCGTTTTCCTCCATCTGGCGTCAGGAATTTCAGTATTTGGTAAAGGGTTGAAGGGATTACCCTCATGTTGTTAATCCAGGGTCTTCTGAGCAGGGCGTTGTATCTCATATCGCCCTCGATCACATGGAATTTTGTTTCTTGAATAGTCTCAGCTACGTTTACTAGCAAAATGATTTCGCCTTTAGTTGTTTCACTTTCCATGTAGAAACCATTGAGAACCCTAGATGCGGGAACGATCTGGTCCTGTAGGCCGAGCTGCTCCATGACCCTCGATCGAACAATATTGGCCGAGCTCCCTGGATCAATTAAAACATTTTTAACCTGAATTTTATTCATAGATAGATATTACCAATGCATTATTGGGGGGTTGTGAGATCCCATCTGCTTCTTCGTCATTGAATAACAAGGTGCCTTCTGGTACATAGTCACGAGTCCGTTTCTCCCTGGTGATCGATACCTTGGTGCGTTTGAACACGGGCCTTGTGGTATGTCGACCCCACCAACGATCATATGTATCACGTGTTGTGGTTCTTCCTGTTCGTTTTTCCTGTTTGCATCCCTATCTCTGAAGTGATTTTTAGCTTGGTCACTCAAGAATTCTCGAAGGTGCCCCTCATTGAATAGCCGGGCCACCTCCTCTCCCAGCTGTCTGCAGTCTTCGGTTCTATGACAATGGGTACCATGGTATTTGCATATTTGTTTGGGGTTTCTTTGGTATGGATCGGTTTGTAGGGGTTTGGCCATTTAGTGTCTTTGATTCTCCCAATGGTTGACACAATGCCTGATGCGTCGATGCTTAAGTTATATTCTGATAATCCTGGTGCTTCTGTGGGATCGACATGTTTATCGAAGCTACGTTTTCTCATGAGCCCTCGAGAGCTCTGTCCTTGGTCATTTCTTCGATCATTTCGAACGTGATTGTGTCCTGGGTCGCTGTTCATACAATTTGCGTTGTATGGTTGATACCGATCTCTGTTCGATCGGGGTTCTATGTCGATGTCCCTTTAAACTTTGCCAACGGGCCTGTTTGAATAGGCAGAACTGGAAAGGGTCCCCAATTGATCATCCTCGACCCTGATCTTTGACTAGTACCGATTATGCACATTATCCCAAGTCACTGCTGGATATTTAATTAAATTCTACTTCAACTTTCGTGATGCTACCGAACGCTGTTCGTTCAAACCTTGGGTAAAGGAATGAACATCCCAATCATCTGTAACCAGGGGTAGGTCTATGCAATCCATCTGGAACCGAGATACGAATTCCCCTAACATTTTGTTGTCCTTTTGTTTCACTTTAAAGAGGTCCGACTTCCTAGTCGCAACCTTTATTGCTCCGACGTGTGCCTTCACGAAGGAATCTGCAAGCATGGCGAAGGAATCGACGGAATTAGGTGGCAGATTGTAATACCATATCATTGCCCCTTTCGACAGAGTTTCTCCAAATTTCTTCAGCAGAACAAATTCAATGTCATCATCTTCTAAGTCATTTCTCTTTATTGTGCATGTATAAGAGGTGGCATGCTCATTAGGATCGATGGTCCCATTGTACTTGGGGATTTTTGGCGTGTAAAATTTCTTCAAAATGGGCTACGGAGCCGCACTTGGGGGAAACGGCTTCTGCACGAATTTCTTCGAGTCCAAACCTTTTAAAATCGGTGGTGCCCCCGATATTTGGTCAACCCAGGAGTTGTATGTTTTTACCTTTTTGTTGTTTGCCTTGATTTTCTTTTCTCCTGATTCAATTTGCTTAGTGTGTTCCTCGAGCATTTTCATAATGGTAGGGTCAGTCCTCGATTCATTGGCATTGGATCTCTCCGGTACAGGTTCGGACCTGTGAATAACTTCTGGTAGAGGCTCAGATTCGACCCCACTTGGTGCATGGTACTGATTTTGTAGTTCTGCTATAGCGGCTTGTTGAGCCTGTAGCATCTCAAATATTAATTGGAGGCTAACTCCACCATCTTCTCTGCCATGCGTACCTCGGCCACCTGATCGAACTTCCCTGTGTACGCTACCTTCGGGAAAAACGCCTAAATTTGCATTTAGGGCGATATGTGAACTGACATCGACAAGATTCGCAATTGGTATTCCCTCGAGGTCAGCATGTGGCACCTTGGGGCGGCTATATTGGCATTTTCCCCATGAAATCCAAGGTCGTTGTCACCATGTGTAGGTGCTTCTTGTGAGTTTGACATGTTTATCCTGAAAACAAAGATTCTTATAAGAACCAGTATAAAGCAGTGTGTGTTATCGGAATCAGTATTAAACAATCACTATTATCCTTAGCCCCACGGTGGGCGCCAAACCGTTTACCCTTAAAATTTGATAACAATTAAACATATAAGGTGGTTTTAAAAATACGTGATTTCACTTAACATCAACTGATAAATATGAAGATTAATAATAGTAATAAACAATAAAGTAAAGTAAACCAGTGTTTGAATAGAACTCAACCCTCGAGTTAGAGTACCCTCAAACTGATTGGTGCAAGAACAATTTAAAAATATAACAAGCTGATGAAAAAGAATGTAAATGAGAAAGAGAATTATATTACTTTGATATCTGTGAACAATGTCCCTTACAAATGATTAGAACTACTCTTTATATAGTAGGGGAATTCTTCCTATGGTATATCTCTAATTTGGGAAGGAAATCTCATGATTAACTATTTTGCCGTTCCTGATTTGATCTGTTCCGAGATTCCCACCATGATCTTCGACCTGTCACGGATATCTCGCATTTCCATTATCATGCTATCTTCGATCCTGCTCAATGTCATCCTCATTTGGTCTCGGTCGTTACTAGCCTCGATTTTCACAGGTACCTCGAATCCCAAAACTCGGTATCTCGTCTTCGTGCTTTAGTCTGAACCACTATGGGGCCGACTCTCGACGTAACTCCCTGAACTCGGTCAAATAGTAAAATTAGGTGGGCCCGATTTTAACCGTATACAAACTTATTGAAAATTTAGTTTGTTCGGAGCTACAAAATATGTGTCTAATTGAAATAATTTATCTCCGCTTCAAGAATTTTATAGGTACTACTATTGGTTTAGGTGCAAAAATGAAACAAAACAAAAAACAATATTAGGGATGCGTCTATGCATTATAGTATTATAGCCTAAAACTTAAGAGTGCAAGTTTTATCCGATGGTTGTAAAAATATTTATATAATAAGGCCATTCGTTACGTATCTACGAGTAAATTTTTAAAAATATTAATTAGTAATCTGATAAAATTAGTAATAACTATCATTCTATCACAAGATAAAAATCTTTGATAGTATAAAGGAATCTTTACAATGTTAATGCGTATAACTAAAATCTTTACTTTTATGTGAAAATGATGATTTTAACCTATCAATGCATAGAACTTACATTATATGTCGGAAGGGTGTGTGCGTGTGATTTAATCTGAATAATTTGTGATTTTACAAAATTGCCGATTGGCTTTACTGTTTATGTTTTAGATGGTTTATATAAAATATACATTAATTATATACGATTATATATATATATATATATATAAAATTAAAATAGTTGAGTGAGCGACTGTTTATGTTAATTCCTTGATTCTTTTTCAGGTTAGCTACAACTGCATCCTATAGTTTTGAGAACACGAGGCATCTTGTTGGGTGGATTTGCCATCCATGTTAGGATCAAGTTATCAACTAGTAAGATTTTGATCTTTAGATGGCCAAATATCGAAATACATAGAGCTCCCTTAAGTCGACAATAATTGTCATTTAGATACCTAAACTAAATTTTGTATCTAAAGGCCACCTAAACTCACTTTATAATGTGTATATTGAGCACGACTTGACCTATCAATAAATAAAATGGAGCGCGTGGACTTCATGCATACAGATCTGATAAAATTATCGAATAAAAAAGGCCACATGGCTCTTGACTCTCACTAATCTAAAAGAAGTTTTTGGGAATAAACCCAAAAGAAAAACTTTTCAGCCAAAAGAATTGCCCAAAAAAAGAAGAAGATGAATACGTTCTCAAAAAAGAAAGCTCCTCCCTGATCACCGGCTGGCCTTCTCCCATTTATATTCAAGTTTGAAATTGTTAATAATGTGCTAATTTAATTTAAAAACTTAATTTGAAATATCCCCTCTATTTCAAATTAGATGAGGTAATTTCTTTTTTAGTCTGTCATTTACTTTAAAAATAAATGACAAATTTTTAAATTTGAAAATAGTTTAACTTTAAACTCTTTATTTTATAAATTTTATTCTTAATGAGAAATTTTTATAACCACATAAATATCATGACCGATAAAATTTTTATCCCTTAATCTTTTAAGATCACTAATTTTTTAAATTATATAACAAGTCAAACTAACTTATCTAAATTGAAATGACAGAAGTAATATTTAAGTATTACTTTAGATTTTAGACTTACAAAATTATGTAAAACAAGGATTTTTCTGTGCTTTTGGCAGTCAATTTTATACAGTATTTGCAAGTGAAAGAGGAGCGCATATTTGAAGTAGAGTAGATTGCACGTCAAATGATGATGAAATTTATTGGTGCTCGTGATACATATTTGAAGTAGAAACTGAATATTGTAGCGGCGCTGAACAGTGAGAGATCAGAGGTCCAAACGCCTAGATTTGTTTACGTCATTGCCTATTAAATCTCTTTTTAGCTGCAGCAGCCTTTTCAGTCCTAAGCATTAGAGTATTGGCTAACGGCAGCCTAGCTAGTTCCTCATGTCTCTAATGCCAGCTAGCTGGTTGATGGAGTATATATTACTTTGCCTTTTAGAGTTTAATTAATTTAACTATATGAAAATTTTATTGAAAATAACTCTTTGATGTAAGATCAAGAAGTTGTTTACACATAATTTTTCACTTAATTATATGTTGTGTCACATGTGTGTTGTCTCTTCTTTTTGTGTTAAAGTCTTCTTTTATGCTTGATTTTCGTAGCTTGATTTTTTTTGGAATCTTCTTTTTGTTCATTTTTTCAGCTGACTCAATTTCTTTACAATTTCAGCCCTCCTCCAAATCTCAAAATATTTATATGGGGATGACTACATATATAAGTCCATTCCGTGATTTGGAGGGTTACTATTCTTTAACTTGATTAAATACGAAAAGACATAATGTAGGTAATAATTGGTCGAGTGTTTGTTTATTCATTTATTGAATATGGGAAGAGAACATACAGTGAACCAGTACATAGAAAGAAAGTTCATAAAAGTCTGGATCATGTATTTTTCATCCAAGAACAATAGATTTGCTATGATCCTGCTATAGATTACGTGCCTCTGTGAACAAGAACAAGACAACGATGCAAACTACTCCAACACATGCCTTAATTAACATTATCCTTTTCAATAAAAAGAATTACACTGCCACTTGAGCAAATGCCTAGCTCACATTCCTCATAACATAGTTGAGGACTTAGTTTTTTATTGTGTATTGTAATCCAACTCGTTCAGTCCTTTTACTTTTGTATTATTAGAATTAGGCTTTTATCTTGTTGAAAAGTGGAAAATNGGGGGGGGGGGGGGGGGGATTTTGTAAGGTTGACTTTATTACGCTGAAATTATAGGATTCTTTGAGCAAAGAAAATAAAGAATATACAAATTAAACGACAAAATAGAGACCAACCAAGGTGTGACCTAAGGTACACATTAATTTGCAATAACGACTCTAGGAAACCTATAACCAATTCTTAGATTAAGTTTGGAGTAGAAAGGGAGTTTTACCATGCACGAGGGAGTAGAAAGTCTCAGACACCGTTCCTATGTCCAAGGGCAGTAGATTTTTAACTTGTCTCCTTGTTGGTCTCGTGTCTCCTCTTTCGATCAATCTCATTATTTTTGCGGAGTTAATACAACCAGATAAAAATGTTCATTATGCTAAAAAGAGTTCTATTCGACCTGGCATTATGATGACAATTAAAAATAACTCATTGTCGCACTTGATTTAATGAAAGTAAAGCACGCATATTCCTACATTTGTGGGTGAAGTTTGTTGATTATTCTAAAGTAATATATAACCTAGCTATAAGGCAAAAAGACCAAGAACATGTAGTTCAGTCAATTTCGATTGCAAACATTCAAATTTTGATCACAATTTTAATAAAACAAAAATATAAAAAGAAACGGGCTACCTGCTTAAAGGGGTATGCTTTTTACATAGATATTTCTCCTTCGTATTCCTGATTACGATTGGTTATGTTGATTGTGCCTTAAACCAGGAAGAAAAAGTATATGCATACAGTTCGACGGCAACATTGTTTAACCAAAGAATTAGATCCTTTGACTAAAGTTATTTCTAGGATAAACACGAGTTACTGATAATCAAGGAAATAGAGAAAAATAAATAATAGACAATATTGCAAAAATATAGAAAAGCAAAGTAGATCGTATTCGAGAATCAGATGTCTTTACAAGCTGTATTCCCCTCCCTTATATAGGAGATTCCTTGATATAAAATACAACTCTTGCTATGATTGCCCATTAATGACTAACTATGACATTAATGGAGCGTTACAAAGGATAACGATAATTAGGGTACGGTTACATAACGTACGAGTAATCAATTGTGGGTTCTTGAATCTGCTCGTAGCTTTGTCCAGATTCATTTTGACCGTGTCTCTTCCCTGTCTTGATCAGGTTGAGTTTCCCGTGGCTGATGAGCTCGAGAGTTTATTGAATCGTATCTCTTTGTTCCGTGCCTCTTCAAAGAATCACATCCAGCTGTCACATTCTCCTGTGTCCACATAACTGGCTGAGTTGTCAAGAATAGGCTTACGTGTAAAACTTTTTTTTACCAATACAGATAGTTCCCCCACTTACTATATATTTATAATTTTGAACTCTAATGACAAAGCGTCTGTTCACGTCAAGAATAGAGGCCGTTAAGGATGTACTTGCTTTTCCTTTTCTTTGTCGAGATTGGGTTGGTGTTCAGTGTACTAAGGTACAAGATCGAAAAAAATGAAAAATGCATTTGTTAACAATCGAGTAATATTTGGTAAGTGGATACTCATTTATGACGGAAATATTTTGCCGCTGTTTTACCTCGAAACATTGTACCCTTATCTGAATCATAGGCGTCATTTGTCACTTCCATTTAACGCTCATACCACGTGTCCTTCTCGGATTAGTTCTGTATTTACTTGGCACCTTTTAGGACTTTTTTCGGCTGCATCAGTCCCGAAGTGACACCTTCAATTATGACTTTTCATCATTATTTTTCTTTTTTTCCATGTTTGACGTTTGTCCTCAAGTATAAATACCTTTCTTCTTTTCTTTGCTTCCACGAAACACTTTCTAACTTTGTCTTTTGTAAAGAACTTTCTTCTTGCCTTTGTAAACATGTCTTCTTCAAATCAACCTCAGGGAGTAATAGATATTGAAAATTTAACGCCATCTTCTGCTCCGACTAGGAGTCGGAGGGGTGGTAGACTTAGGAGTCTAGGATCCACTCCTTCGAGAGGCTCTTCTTCTTCTCAGATAGTTTCCCCTCCTTCCACTAGGTCTCTAGTTTCTCCGAGGTTTAGGGCTTANGTCTTTGCTAGAGATAATCAAGTTCTCGTAGACCAATCTTCTTCCCTTGAGAGTGTCGAAAGGTATCCAACCCTTATTACTGAGGGTCAGATTTCCCTTGTTCGTAGGGAGTGTTTTTGGAGGCCTGATTTCCCTGTCTACATTCGAATAACAATCAAAGAATAACGTCTTAAAAGACGGGATACTCTTTTGTTTATATGTTCCCTTTTACTCTAGGGTTTAGACCTCCCATTGATCCAGTCATAATTGAATTCTGTCACTTCTTCAATATCTGCTTAGGACAAGTTAGTCCGCTTGTATGGCGAGTTGTCGCATGTCTTAGGAGTTTAGATTCTTTAGCCTCGGTTCCTTTTACTTTCAACCATCTTATTCATCTCTACTCTCCTACCTTGTTTCCTTAAGGGGTTTTTACTGTGACTGCTAGGAGCAAAAGAGTGCTGGTAACCCCTGAAGATGATAAGGATAAGGGTCGGTACCTCCGGTATGTTTCTGTACCCACTGTTGGTTTAGTGGGTGAAGAAAATCTTCCCTTCCCTGAGAAGTGGAATCGTGCACGTGAGTATGTTTGAGCTCACATCTATTTACTTTTCCTCGTTGTGACTTAAGATGTTTTACTAACACCGTATTTGTTTCTTCTTCTCTCAACAATCATGGGTACTATTGAGAATGTCTTCGGTATCCGTGATTGGGTAGAAAAATTATTGTCCGTTGCTCC
>ML402422.1:18066-94236 GCA_005239525.1 Nicotiana knightiana | reverse complement strand
CCTTCCGTGTCTGTGGTTGAGCCCTCTACCTTTGAAGATGTTTCACATTCCCCCATTCATAAGTCTGTAGATTACTTGTTCCATGAAGGTTTTGACCTTGCTCCTGATGATGTCCCTTTGGTGCTTTTTATCCTTCTTCTTTAAGAGAAGCTGTCTCATCTGCTCCTTTGGCTATTACGGCTTCTGCTGTTGCTTTGCCCGTGGCTTCCTCAACTCTTCAATCCTCTGTGCCTGCTGCTTTGCCCGTGGCTTCTCCAGTTCCTCAACCCTCTGTGCCTGTTGTTACTTCATCTCTGCCTGCTTCTATGCCTTCCGCTAGGAAAGTTGGGTCTTCTAGCAGAGAGATGCGACAGGTGATAATAGAGGTTCCAGCTGAGGGGAATCTTTTCAAGAAAATGGGTGAGCACAAAGTGTGGCTCAAGCCTTTGATAGGTCCCACTGATAAAGCCAAACTAACCAGCCATAGTGCTCTTACATGGGCCAATGAAGTTGTGCATACTTCTTTGAAGGTATGATGCAGGTTAACCTCTTTCATTTTCGTAGATGAAATTTATCATATCTAATTAGTTTATTTCTCGTAGATTAATCTTATAGGCGTGGAGCTCATGAAAAGGATTTCAAATACGGATCAGGAGACAAAAGAGTTGCAGGCTGATGATGATAATTGGAAGGCACAATAAGATAGCCTAAGGATTGACATGGATGCCTTAGAAGAGGAAATGAGTACATTGAATCGGCAGATAAGGCTCATGGAGGAAAATCTGGCAGTGGAGAAGGTTTCTTCCAGTCAGGCTGATAAAGACAAGAGTGTTCTGGAGTTCTTATTTGCTGAGCAGTTGTCCCGCGCCTCAAAGGAGATTAGAGACTTGAAAAACTTGCTGGGGCAGAAGGAGGAATTCTCAGGCAAGCTCGTGCAATCACTCACTCGTACTCAAGAGGACCTTCGTAATGCTTTAGATAAAGTTCAAACTCTGGAGTAGTCGATTATACCATTAAGGGTCGCCCATGAAGCTGCTGAAGCGTAGAAGGACGAATTGAGAGCTGAGCTTCAAGTATGAGCAAGGGATTAAGAAGATCTTGAAGAGGTGGTTGCTGTTGATGTGAGCTGGGCGTTTATGAATTCTCGCCTTGACACATGACAGAAATGAGTCGAGAGGGTTTCGACCTTAGTGCTGAAATAGCTAAAACTAAGGAAGCCATGGAGAAGGCTCAACAAGGTCATAACCTCTCTTCACCTGATGGTGAGACTCCTGCTGCTCGTGCCTCTTCATCCCTAGTTGCTCCCGCTCCTTCTGCCAGTGAAGTCAACCCCCCTCCTGAAGAAATTTAAGAAGTTGGTTCACCCATCTTTTATCTTTGTCTCAATTGGTAGTTACCCCCAGTCCCATCGGGGGTAAATTTCGATCTCTTTAAAGTCCCCAAATGACAACTTAGGGGAACCTCAATGTATAAAATTCTATACGGATAAGTATAAGTTAATACTTAGTTTTTACTTAGCCGTTTTAATATATTAATGCTAGTATGACTTTTATTTTCTGTTGAGTTTCTGTTTCACTCTTTAAGTCTTTTGCATGCTTAATTTTCGATGTTTTTGTTTTTACCTCTTAATTTTTGCATGAGGATGCTGGTAATCACTCGTACCTTTTCATAATAGGTACAGTGTTTGTGAGCCTTTTTGTAGTAGGCTTCATTTATGAAAGAGGGCCCTTTATGATTGACATGAAGAAGACGTCTCAACTTCATGATAATGCAATAGAGTGATAGGAATTTTACACATGTTTAAGAATGTTTCCAAGGAAAGTTTTTTGTTTGAACTTCCACGACATTTTACATGTGTTTGATTATCGTCTAAAACTCATGTTGCAACTATTTTTGTTTAACATATTTTATATACCCTTGTATTTCGTAACTATTTTTCATAGGTAACAATTTTTCGATATTAATACAAGGAAACAACTATTTTTCACTGGTAACCATTTTTATAAAGATTGGGGTTTCTACCCGCAACTGTTTTTATTGATAACAGTTTTATAATAAGTACGAGGAAAATGCTTTTTCATCGGTAACTATTTTATTTGACAACAATTTTTTGAAAAAATACATGGATTTTGATCTTTTATTCGTAACTGTTTTATTTGATAACAGTTTTTTGAGTAAGTACAAATGATGATGATCTTTTACCCCTAACTGTTTTTGTTACAACAATTTTGAATAAGTAAACATTTCTTCCTCGTGACTAATATTTTGCCTTTCAGCCTGAACATGTTGGAGGGTTTTTTAGCATTTTTGCATTAGGCTTTGTATTTGGATGACTCTTTTGATCTCTTTTGATTCTGCTCGTATCACTTGTCTTGTTGGGTAGATGGGTCTTCAGGCTCGAGCTTTTGACTTTCTGATAGTCTTCTTTGCTTCGTCTTAGCCTTCCATACTGTATAGTCCCCCAAGTGTTTGAGCTTTGAAGAATGAGATCTCGAGCACTTGATTATTCCTTCCATGTGGTCCTTTTCCTGAAAAGGAAAAATATTCCAGACTCGAAGGTATATAGTTTTTTAGATAATGACTGCTTAATCCTTTAAAACATCCATCAGAAAGTGTAACCCTAGACCGGGAATTGTGTTATTTCCTCGCGTCTTTGCAGGTCTAATATCATCATCTGGTGATAGGTTAGCTTTATGCCTATCATCTAAAAAAGTTAGTAAAATTTTTTAAATGTTCAAAATAAAATCGAACGTGTGATACCTGACCGGGGGCATTTCTTTTCCTTAGAAGTAATACTTCTTTAGGTGGATGGCGTTCCAGCTTGTTGGTAGAAGTCCGCCGTCCATAGCTTCCAACTCATAAGAGCCCTTCCCAGCTATGCCTCGAATTTTGTAGGGTCCTTCCCAGTTTGGATTTAGCTTTCTTGCGCCTGCTTCTTTCGTTGATTGAAAGACTTTTTTGAGGACAAAGTCCCCAATCTTGAAGTACCTGAGATGAGCTTTACGGTTATAATAACGCTCTATGATTTGCGTTTGAGCTGCCATCCATATCAGTGCTGCTTCTCTCTGTGGTTCGAGCAGGTCCAAATTGGTCCTTAATTCGTCGTCGTCTACTTCCTCCATGGCTGTTGTGAACTTTATGCTTGGTTCGCCAATCTTCACAGGTATTAAGGCTTCTTAGCCATAGACAAGTGCGAACGGAGTTTCTCCGGTGGCTATTTTTGAAGTTGTCCTGTATGCCTATAGTACCGCTGGTAACTCATCAGTCCAGTTTTCTTTGGCTTTATCCAACCGCTTCTTTAGATTGTTGATGATGACCTTATTCATTGACTCAGCTTGAGCATTAGCCATGGGATGGTATGGTGTTGAAGTGATCCATTTGATTTGCCAGCTTTCAAGGAATTCTGTGATTTGCGAGCCTATGAATTGTGGGCCATTATCGCACACGATCTCCTTTGGTATCCCAAAGCGGCATATTATGTTTCACCATAAGAAGATTTTAAATTCCTTTTCTCACACTTGTTTTAGCGCTTCTGCCTCTATCCATTTATTAAAATAGTCGGTTAGCATGAGCAAAAACCGTATATGTCCTTTAGCTGTGGCAAGAGGTCCTACTATGTCCATACCCCATTTCATGAAAGGCCATGGGGATATTATTGGATGCAATAATTCTGCTGGCCGATGCATGTTATTGGCAAACCTTTGGCACCTGTCGCATTTGGATACGAAGTTCTCGGCCTCTTCTTCCATCTTGGGCGAATAATATCCAGCTCTGATTAGGGTTTTCACTAAGGATCTCGCCCCTGAGTGATTTCCACAGTGTCCTTCGTGGACTTCTTTCATCACAAATTCCGTTTGGTTAGATCCGAGGCATTTATCTAGGGGTCCTCCGAATATCTTGCGATAAAGCGAGTTGCGAATAAGGCAGTACCGTGCAGCGGTGAAGTGCTTGAGCTGCTTTCCTGTGTTCAGGTACGGTGCCATTCTGCAAAAAATTAAGAATTTCGTTTCTCCAGTCCTAGGTTAAGTTGTTGAAAGTTACCTCATTCCTGTCCTGGTCAATCATTGAGTGGAATAGTTGGACGACAATTGCATTGTCTTTGTTTGTTACTTCCGCGACTGCTGCGAGGTTTGCTAATGCATCTGCTTTTGCATTTTGCTCTATAGGTATTTGCATTACCTTCCATGTTTTGAATTGTCTCACGAGATCTCGTGCTTTTTCAAGATACTATTGCATTCGAGTCTCTCGAGCGATGTAAGTCCCCTGCATCTGATTTACTACCAGTTGGGAGTCGCTGTTAATCACGATTTGCTCGATTGAGAGATCCTGTGCGAGTTCAAGCCCTGCAATAATAGCATCGTACTCTGCTTCATTGTTAGTTATAGGATAACACTTGATAGCTTGCCGTGTCTTTTCACCCGTGGGTGATATTAAGACTATGCCTAAGCCGACACCTTTTATATTTGAGGATCCATCGGTGAAAAGGGTCCATAGGCCCGGATTAGCACCGTTAAAAAGTTGTAAATCCTTTTCTACTTCAGGGATAATGCTATTACTAAAGTCAGCAACAAAATCAGCTAGTATTTGAGACTTAATTGCAGTCCTAGGCTGATAGATTATTTCATGCTCACTTAATTCTATGGCCCACTTGGCTAATCTTCCTGACAATTCTTGTTTATGCAGAATATTTCTTAAAGGATATGAAGTCACAACGGTGATTGGGTGACATTGAAAATATGGTCATAATTTTCTAGATGCCATTATTAAAGCTAAGGCTAATTTTTCCAGATGTGGATATCTAGTTTCAGCATCTAGCAAAGTTTTACTTACATAGTAGATAGGTGATTGCTTGACTTTTTCTTCTCTTACCAGTACTGCACTTACAACAATTTCTGAAACAACCAGGTAGATGTACAATCTTTCCCCTTCTATTGGCTTTGAAAGCAGCGGTAGTTTCGATAGATAAATCTTCATATTCTTGAGGGCTTCTTGACATTCTTCAGTCCATTCGAACTTATTCTGCTTTTTGAGAACTGAGAAGAATTTATAACTTTTTTCAGAAGACTTAGAAATAAATCTTCCCAAAGTTGTTATTCTCCTTGTTAGTCTTTGAACTTATTTTTTATTTGTTAAAATATCAGGTATTTCTTTTATAGCTTTAATTTGAGCGGGGTTTACCTCTATTCCTCTATTCGATACAAGGAAATCCAAAAATTTACCTCATTGCAGTCCAAAAGCGCATTTTTCTGGATTTAGCTTCATATTATACCTACGTAAAATATCAAAAGTAGTAGAGAGATGCTGGAAATGGTATTCCGCTTGTGTTGATTTTACCAACATATCATCAATATAAACTTCCATCGTCTTTCCAAGATGTTCTTGGAACATTTTAGTCACTAACCTTTGATAGGTGGCTCCAGCATTTTTCAAGCCAAAAGGCATAACTTTATAACAGTAAGTCCCCCTGTTTGTAATGAAGGAAGTTTTTTCCTCATCTGAGGGATCCATTTTAATCCGATTATAACCGGAATATGCATCTAAAAAGCTTAATAATTCATGACCTGTAGTTGCATCAATCATTTGATCTATATGTGGTAATGGGAATGAATCTTTGGGCATGCTTTATCTAAGTCAGTATAATCTACGGATACTATCCATTTGCCATTCTTTTTAGGTACTACCACGGTGTTATCTAGCTAGTTAGGTTACGTTAANATTTAGTTTATGAGTCATTACTTCTAGTGGGATGCTTGTCATATCTGAGTGGGACCACGCAAAGCAGTCTGCGTTAGCCTTTAAATAATCAATTAACTTACCTCTTCGACTAGGGCCTAGCCTCGTGCCTATATACACTTTCTGTTCAGGCTTTTGTTCAGACAATGGAACAACTTCGAGCTCTTCCGTAGTTGTTTTGATGTGCTCGTCTTCCTCCGGTTCATGAATGACGTCCGATCTGGAATCTTCATCCGTGTGGTTTAATGCACCTTCCGTGGCAACTTGATTCACCTTCTCGTAATTATTTTCTTTCGTACCTGTTTCAGCAATAATACCTTCCATACCTATTTGGGAAGTAATTTCTTCCATGCCTGTTTGGTCGGTGTTACCCGCTCGGGAGATTCCCTTATCTTGTGATTCTTCCACCTCTATTTTTTTGTTGTAGTGTACCATAGAGTTTATATTTCTTGCGGTTTGCTGATCGGCTCTAATTTGCTGAATCCCCCATTCAGAAGGGAATTTCATTACCCGATGCAAGGTGAGGGTATTGCTTTCATGTCGTGGATCCATGGCCTTCCCACGATTACGTTATAATCCATGTTAGTATCAATGACTTGGAACCTGGTACTTTTGATCACCCCCTCAGCATAAGTGCTAAGCTAAATTTCTCTTTTTGTTATAACCGTGGAGTTATCAAACCTTGATATGGCTCGTGCCCTTGGGATTAGTTGATTCCCCAATAGCATTTCTTCCACAACTCTTAGCAAAATGATATTAACTGAACTACCTGGATCAATCAAGACTCTTTTTACGTTAGTGTCATGAATAAGTAAAGATATTACCAGAGCATCGTTGTGAGGACGTCCGCCGATATCTGCATCATCGAAGGTTATATCGTCTGCTTCCAGATTTTCACGAACCAGTTTTCCATGTGTAGTTGTGAACTTTATGGTCATTTTGCAGACCACTCCGTTTACTTCTTCACCTCCATGTATCACGTTGACGGTTTGTTTTGGAGAAGGAGGCTTTGGGGGCTCCTGCTTGTTCCTCATATATGCATGTTTACCTTTATCACTAAAAAATTCTGTTAAATAGCCATGTTTCAATAAATTTTCTATTTCACCTTGTAAATTTTGCAATCCGCAGTCTTGTGCCCATGATTGTTATGGAATCCACACCAGTGATCTGGGTTCCTTCTATTTGGATTTGATCTCATCTCTTTGGGCCACTTAACCTTGTATCCCATGTTCCTCAATATTGAGACAAATTCAGTAGTACTTACATTAAAGGTATGATCCCCAATTCGGGTATTACCTCTAGGTCGTTCATCTTGATCTTTTCTGGATCTAGATGAGGATGAGACTACGTCTCTTCCTGGTGATCTATAGTCTGACCTAGTGTTTTCGAACCTGGGACGAATATCACGTCCCAAGGGTCCTAACNATACATCGTTCCATGTTATAGCGGGGAATTCTCTTAGACTTTCCTTAAGTCGTCTCGTGGCTTCTGAGCTCTTATCGTTTAGGTTGCTTGCAAATGCCATGGCTGCCAATTATGAGGCACCCTGGGTAATTTCATTCTTTCTCGTTGAAACCTATCTACAAACTCACAGAGTAGTTCCGTGTCTCCTTATTTTATTTTGAATATGTCTTTCATTCTTTTCTCAAATTTTTGTGCACCAGAGTGTGCTTTTATAAATGAATCTGCAAGATCAGCAAAATAGTCAATAGAATTTTCAGGGAGAAGAGAATACCAGGTTAGGGCTCCTTCGGTAAGTGTTTCCCCAAATGTTTTGACAAGGACTGATTCAATCTCTTATTTTGTTAAGTCGTTTCCTTTTACTCCGGTAGTGAAAGCAGTCACATGATCACATGGGTCAGTTGTTCCATCATATTTGGGAACGTCACGCATTTTAAATTTCTTGGGTATAGGCAAGGGTGCCACACTTTGCTTCCAAGGTTGTTGAGAATACCTATAAACATCAATGCCTTTGATAATAGGCGGTACTCGAGGAATTTGTTCGATGCGATCGTTCTGCTCCTTCATCTGTTTCTGCATGGTTAGCAGTAAATTTTGTAATTCAGAGTTATTAGATATACCTGGTCTCTCTTCGAGAGATTCATTAGGAGTATCTCCCCTTCCTGAGTTTGCCAACCCGAATTGAGGATTTTTCATGGTGATGGTATTATTGGAGGGTGGTGTCGGTGGTGCAGGTAATGCTGCCGGTAATCCCCTCACAAATTCTTGCAAATCTTGGCTCACATACTATGCAATCATTTGCTTTACTTGATCTTGTTCCACCATTTGATCATTATTATCATTGTTATTATTGGATCTTTCTGGGGATTGTTCCCTTGAATCACGTGGGTTCTTGAAGGTGATGGAACTGGGGTTCCATTCATTTGCTGGCTATTGTCGTTGGAGTTCGACATAGTTCAGAGGATATAGCTTGAAAAGCAAACAAATATTATTAGAGTCCCAGTGACGGAACTAATTTGTTTAACCAAAAAATTAGATCCTTTGACTAAAGCTATTTCTAGGATGAACACGGGTTACTGATAATCAAGGAAATAAAGAAAAATAAATAATAGACAATATAACAGAAATATAGAAAAGCAAAGTAGATTGTATTCGAGAATCAAATGTTTTTACAAACTGTATTCCCCTCCCTTATATAGGATATTTCTTGATATAACGTACAACTCTTGCTATGATTTCCCATTAATGACTAATTATGATATTAATGGGGCGTTACAAAGGATAACAGTAATTGGGGTACAGTTACATAACGTACGAGTAATCAATTGTGGGTTCTTGAATCTGCCGGTAGCTTTGTCCAGATTCATTTTGACCATGTCTCTTCCCTGTCTTGATCAGGTTGAGTTTCCCATGGCTGATGAGCTCGAGGGTTTATTGAATCGTGCCTCTTTGTTCCGTACCTCTTCAAAGAATCACATCTAGCTTTCGCATTCTCCTGTATCCATATAACTGGCTGAGTTGTCAAGAGTAGGCTTACGTGTGAAACTCTTTTTTACCAATACAAGCATCTTCCCCAAGATATCCAAAATATAAAATGAGTAGAAACGCGAAGAAGCCAAGATAGTTCAACGTATAATATTTATACATAAATTTTTACCTTATAAGTAGTGCAATTCGGATTCAGATGAACCAAGGCAGAATGTGAAGTGAGTATTCACAATGGAAAAAGAGCATAACAATATTCATTCTTTATCTCATATATCCGAAAGTCCCTATTCTCGAACTCGATCAATACATTATATTCCTTTTACTAAGTGTCCCCTAGCTCTGCCCTCTGTGTGTGAAAAAATTACTAAAATTGTAAAGTATTAAATTTTGAATTCATATTCCCAAAAGTGAAATGAGTTCTATCTAAGATCCTTATATCCCGAACTTATTTATTTCAAATCATATCCACCTCTCGTGGCAAATACCATATAAGTCTTTTGGGTATTGGAAATTAATTTGTTCCGTACTATTTGTAGCTCTAGGTCGGGAATTAACTACTAGACTATTTTATTTAAAAAAGAACCCTAAAACGTAGGAATAGCTAAATTACTAAATATTGTGGGAGTATTTTCAAAAATTTTCAAATAGTCATGTGCCTTTTTATTTTAAAAGTGTCCTATCTATTTCCAAGTAGCTTTTTGCATGAAGCCTTGTGGCCAAACACTCTTACATAATTAGTACATGGCAAGAGGTTTTACATGTTGCATTCTTTTAAAAGATTGTTTGACAAATGATCTTGCTAAGCCATGTGTCATTTTGCCTTGGATGTGTTGGCATCTTGCATGTTTGTTCATGGACAAGTGTTAAACTACTTGTCAAGATTATCATCATTATTCCTGCTCATATATAGCCACAATCTACCCCTCCGAATGATCATCAAAAAAAGAAAAAAAATATCTTCTCCTTTGTATTTCATTCATTACCTAGCTATATAGCTATTATCATAGCAATTATTAAGCTTTCTTCTATAGTCCCATTTCGTCCAAATTCTCATTTACAAGTTATTTCTTTTACAGTTTTCCAACTTGCTGGATTTATTATTTAATTTTACTGATTCCTGTATCCTCTAAATAAATAGAGATGAGCTTGTTTAATCCTAGGGAAACATTTCACAATGCTGAAATAGTTTCTTAGGATAGTGCCTAGCACGACTCAAGCCAATTGGTGTATTTCTGCTCATAAATAATTTTATTGCAGTATTATTATTATTATTTTTTGTGTCATTTTCCTATAATCTAAGAAACTATCGCGATAATACTACTATGAAATTTTTTTATGGTGCTACCAATTTGATGTTGTCTCTGCTGCTACTGTTCTAGCTGTCCTGCCAGATACCCATGGTGTTGTAAATGCGTTATAGCATCCACAACTTTGGCAGACAATAATATCAAAGTACAGGTATGTAAATAGACATGGTTACATATCCAATATTAATACTAAAACCTTCAATAAAGATGCACCTAAATGCAAGAAAAGAGTTGGGATAAATGATAATCTCGCTAAGTCAAAATTAAATTTGACTAAAGCAGATAATATAATTATTCGATCATTTTTCAAATAAATAATGTGGTCAATGTGAGAGATTGGGTGATAGACTCTAGTGCAACTGGGCACATTTGTGAAGATAAAAATAATTTTTGTCTTACATCCAAATTGAGGAAGGAGAAGAAACTATTTATCTTGGTGACTCAAGAACAACTCACGTTCTTGAGAAAGAAAAAATTCTTCTCAAGCTCACATCTGGTAAAACTTTAGCATTGAGTGATTTATTGCATGTCCCTAATATCAAAAACAATTTGGTTTCTGTGCGGTTATAAGTAAAAGTTGGAGTGAAGATATCCTTTGAAAATAATGAGGTCTTACTGACAAAAAATGATATTTTTTGTGGGCAATGGATATTGTAAATATGGTTTATTCATGCTTAATATTTCTAAAACTAGAAATAAAAATGCATCTTCTTCTGCTACATGGTTGAGTCTATTTCTTTATGGCATGCTAGACTAGGACATGTTAATGTCGCGTATATAAAGAAAATACAGTCACGAGGATTAATATCTGGTTAGACTCAAATAATATTGACAAGTGTGAAATATGTGTTGAAGCTAAAAGTGCTACAAAGACTATGATTAGAGGTGGTAAAAGATATTATGTGATTTTTATTGATGGTTTTTCTAAATATACTAAGTTGTATTTGCTTAGAAATAAAGATGATGCTTTTAATGCTTTTATTTCTTATAAAACTGAGGTTGAAAATTCACTTAGTAGAAAAATCAAGAGAATTTGATCTGATAGAGGTGGAGAATATTTATCTTTAAATGAATTTTGTGAAAACAATGGAATTATTCATAAAGTAACTCGGCCATATTAGAGCAGCTAAAGGAAAAATAGAACATTGAAGAGATGATGAACTCTATGCTGATTAGTTCTAATGCTCCTGATAATTTGTGGGGTGAAGCTATTTTTTCCGCATGTCACTTACAAAATATAATACCACATAGAAGAACTAGCAAAACTCCTTATGAATTGAGGAAGGGTTATAAACCTAACTTGAAATATTTAAAAGTGTGTGGTTGCCTTGCTAAAGTTATTTTGCCTGAACCCAAAAAGAGAAAAATAGGTTCTAAAACTGTTGATTGCACTCTTATTGTATATGTTGAACATAGTGCTGCATATAGATTTCTTGTTTTAAAAAGTGATGTGCTTGATTGCAATACTATAATTGAAAAAAAGAATACAAAATTCTTTGAACATATTTTTCCACTGTCGGATAAAATTTCTCATGCACATGTTGAAACAAATAATGAGATTACCTCTGATGAGGAATTGAGAACGAGCAAAAGGCCTAGAAAATAATATATATTTCTTATGGAAATGATTTTCAAACTTTTCTTTTTGATAATGAACTATCGAATTATTTTGAAGCTATATCTTCTTTTGATCCTAAATATTGGAAAGAGGCAATACAAATTTAAATTGATTCTATTATGAAAAATAATACATGTATTTTAACTGATTTACCTCCTGGCGCAAAACCTTGGTTGTAAATGGATTTTCAAAAGGAAATTTAATCCTGATGGATCTTTAGATAAATATAAAGCTCGGTTACTAGAAATTTTTTTTCTCAAAAATAAAATATAGATTATTTTGATGCATTTGCACCAGTAACTAGAATTTCTTCTATTCGAGTTTCAATTGCCTTAGCTTCAATCTGTAAGCTTTTTATCCACCAAATGGATGTTGTGATGACCCAAAAGTCATATCTCATTTTTATAAGTCAAAACTGTGTTCTGAGGCCTTAAAAATCTCCTTTTATCTTATCTTGTTTTGCATGCGCATCCCGGACCTATATACAGGAAGCTTCTATGTGAAAACTGAGAAAAATGCTAAATTGGCCTTAATATTGAATTTAAGTTGACTTCGGTCAATATTTTGGGTAAACGGATCCGGAGCCGTGATTCGATGATCCCGGAAGGTTCATAGGAAAATATGGGACTTGGGCGTATGTTCGAAATCGAATTCCGAGGTCCCAAGCCCGAGAAATGAATTTGAAAGAAATTGTTTTACTAAAAATATAAGAGTTTTTGGAAATTTGGTTATATTTGAAATTTATGGTATCGGGCCTGTATTTTGGTTCCGGAGCCCGGTACAGATTCAATATGATGTTTGAGTTGTGTCTGTAAAAGTTGGTAAGAAACGGAGGTCATTTAACGTGATTCGGACCCGTAGATGTGAAATTTCATACTTTGGACGTTTTGGAAATTCTCTTTGATTTTAATGCTAAATTCGTTATTTAAGATGTTAATTAGGCGATTTGATCACATGAGTAAGCCCATAGGATGTTTTTGAGGTTGTGTGCATGTTTGGTTTGGATCCCCGAGGGTTCGGGTGACTTTCATATAGGTTCCGGGGTATTTAGAGTTGAAGAATCACCGCTGGTGCACCAGTTCTAGTGTGCCCGCACCTAGGGCCACAGGTGCGGTCCATCCCCAGACATCCTCTTTCCGCAGGTGCGACACAAGTTCCGCAGGTGCGACCCCCAGTGGCCTTGCCCATTTTCGCAGGTGCAATGGATTTTCCGCACCTACGCAAGCGCAAGTGCGACCCAGGCACCGCAGGTGCGAGGGTCGGGCAGTGTGTTTAAGTTAGATGCTTCATCCGGTTTCATTTTCATTTCTTCACCAAAATAGTAGACCAAGGGTGATTGTCTCAAGAGAGTTTCTTCCCAAATCATAAGTAAGTGACCCCTAACTAGTTTCCTTCAATTTCCTAATGATTTTCATCAACTCTTATCAAGAATTCTAGGGTTTTAATGGTGGAAAATTGGGTATTTGGGTAGAGTTAGGGATTTTTGAATAATTGGAATTTAGACCTCGTTTAGATGTCGGCTTTCGAGACTAATTACATATTCGGGCTCGTGGGTGATCGGGTTTTGATCCGAACCTCGTATTTTGACCAAGCGGGCCCGGGGTTGATTTTTGACTTTTTGGGAAGAATGATGTAAAACCTATAATTAAGCATTGGGATGGAATTGTTTGGAATTTATTGATGTTATTGAGTTGAATATGTCGAGATACAAGTGAATTGGAGTCAAATTCAAAAGGAAAAACGGTAATCGAGGCTTGAGTTTGGTCGTGAAATTTGAGGTAAGTGTTTGGATTAACCTTAACTTCAGGGAATAGGTGTTGTGTCCTATTTGCTATGTGTAAGTATCATGTTCCACGTATATGTGAGGTGACGATTACCTATACGTTGGTGTCAAGCATGCCCGTGAGTCGAATATTGTGATTTATGTGGTTTTTCGTAAGTAATATTGGAGTTTCACTTTATAGTTATCCATGTTGGTGGAAATTCCTTGATGTTGAATAAGTGTTGAGTATTTTTTTTATTTGAATATTTTATGTGAAGTTATGTACTAAGTGAGATTGGATATAGATGTTTTTCCTTGACGGGATGGTATTAATTCCACTATGGACTCCCTTGCCGATATGTTATTGTTTTATTTCTGTTTACTTCGTTATTGTTCCTTTTGGATTGCTATCATTTGATGTGTTTGGGTGAGGAAGAGTGTAAAATCACGAAGGGTGATGTCGCGTGTGAGATTGTGAGTGAATGTTAATGCAAGAAGGGTGATGCCGTGCTGATATTGTGATTTGAAAAGCACGAAGGGTGATGCCATGCCATGATATTAGAGATAATGCACGAAGGATAATGCCGTTCCATGATCCGGTGAGGTAAAAGCACGAAGGGTGATGCCGTGACGAATATATTGATTCTGATGGTGAGGACGAGAGTAAAAGCACGACGGATAATGTTGTGCACTTGTTTTCGTGTTACTATTACGTTGCTTAAATTTTTATCTAAATTGTGCCTTACCTTGTTATTTCCAGTATTTGATATTTTGTCCCCTCAGCATGTTCATCTTTTTCCCTTATGCTTAACTGTTTATTTCTCGTTGTATTATTTTTCTTCGTATACTATTAAACTGCACAGGTTGACTTTGGTTGTTGTGTCCTAGCCTCGTCACTACTTCGCTGAGGTTAGACTCGACACTTACTCAGTACATTGGGTCGGTTATACTGATACTATACTCTGGACTTTCGTGCAAATCCCGGTGTAGGACCCTACAGACCATAGATCGAGGTTGCTGCCTTCAGTATAGTGCAGACCCCGAGGTAGTCCTGCAGGCCTCCGCAGGCCTTGGCGTCCCTTCCTACTTATTTTTTTTTGCATTCTATTCTAGTTATTTCAGAAACAAATGTACTCATTTCATTCAGACCGTTATATGTATTATTCATAGACAGTTCGTGAATTTGTGACTCCAAAATTCTGGGATTTTTTCGTGAAATTTCGTAAAGGCATTAAACTGAGTTTATATACCTTGCTTCATTTTGCACTTTTATTTATGATAAGTGTTGTATTTCACGTATTATTAGATAATGATAAAGGAATAAGGTAATTTAGATATTCATGTTGGCTTGCCTAGCAGGTTCAACCTTAGCCGCCATCATGGTCCCGACGGTGGGAAATTCGGGTCGTGACAAGTTGGTATCAGAGCACTAGGTTGCTTAGGTCTCACAAATTCACGGACAAGTTTGGTAGAGTCTGAGGGATTGGTATGGAGACGTCTGTGCTTATCCCTAGAGGCTGCAGAGTTTAGGAATAACTTCACATCTATTCTTCTCTGTCGTGCGAATTGAATTCTAAATGCTAATTGAATTTATATTCTACTCTCTCGCAGATGGCGAGAACACATGCTTCTTTATCCACTGATCAGCATCCCGAGCCTCCAATTGCAGCTCCTATGAGGGGCCGAGGACGCGGCCGAGGCCGTGCTAGAGGCCGAGGCAAGGGCAGAACTCAGCCTAGAGCAGCAGCCCCAGTGGCGGAGCCTCAAGTGGAGTTTGCTGATGAGATTATGCCCCAGACAGTTCTGGTTGGGCCAGCTCAGGTCCCCGAGGGGTTCATTGCCACCTCAGTACTCCAGGATGCTCTGGTCCGTCTAGTGGGCCTCATGGAGAGTGTCGCTCAGGCAGGTTTGCTTCCTGCAGCACCAGCCGTCTCTCAGGCTGGGGGAGGAGCCCAGACTCCTGCTACTCGCACTCCGGAGCAGTTGGCTCCTCATTTTCAGACTTCAGTAGCTCAGCCAGCTGGGGTAGTTCTGCAGGGTATTATGGCTCAGGCCGGTGAGGGAGCAACCATGTCTACTGATGCTTTGTGGAGGTTGGACAGGTTCACCAAGCTTTTCACTACCACATATAGCGGTGCATCTTCATAGGATCCCCAGGATTATTTGGATAGCTTCCATGAGGTTCTACGAAACATGGGGATAGTGGAGACCAATGGGGTCGACTTTGCTACCTTTCGTCTGTCAGGTTCCGCCAAGACTTGGTGGAGAGATTATTGTTTGGCCAGACCAGTTGGATCCACTGGCCTTGACTTGGGCCCAGTTCACTCAACCATTCCTGGAGAAGTTTCTTCCTATTACTTAGAGGGAGGATCTACGGAGGCAGTTTGAGCGTCTTCAGCAGGGCTCTATGACCATCACTCAGTACGAGAGGAATTCCTAGAGATCCAACAAACAAAGTAAAGAGTCCTAATACAAATATTGGGAATAGCATAGTATTGTCTTGGCCCGGCATGTTATTATGATACTTCCCACCGAGAGAGAGAGGGTGAGGAGATTTATTAAGGGGATAGCTCAGCCGATCAAATTGCAGATGGCCAAAGAGACAGGGAGTGAGATTTCCTTCCAGGATGCAGCCAATATGGCCAGACGAGTTGAGATGGTTCTATTGCAGGGGGGTGGTCAGGGGTATGACAAGAGACCCCGTCATTTTGGCAGGTTCAGTGGCACCTCATTGGAGGCAGGGATTCTTTTGGTAAGGGCCATCCTCCCAGGCCAGTTCATTCGGCACTTCAGGTTTCTCGCAGTGCTCCAGGTGGTCGTGGTTCTCATATGCAGTATTCTGATCAGTTTCCCTACAGTGCACCATCAACTCCTATCAGTGCACAGTCGATTCAGGGTTTTCAGGGTGGTTACTCAGGTCGTCAAGGTCAGTTTCAGGGTCAGCATCCTCAGCAGCCGAGGGATTGTTATACTTGTGGTGATTAGAGGCACATCGCTAGATTTTGCCCTCGAGCCTCGAGCAGTTTCAGCACCAGGGTTCTCGTGCCATGGTTCCAGTACCAGGTGTTCCGTCGCCCGCTCAGCCAGCTAAAGGTGGGGGTCGAGATGTTAGAGGTGGAGGTCGAGGTGTTAGAGGTGGAGGCCAGGCCACTAGAGGTAGAGGTTAGCCAGTAGGAGGCCGTCCCAGGGATGTAGTTTAGTTCAGACTTGTGGGGCCCAACCCGATATTATGTCATTCCAGCCAGACCTGAGGCTGAGGCCTCTGATGTAGTTATCACAGGTATGTTTCAGTTTGCAGCAGGGATGCTTCAGTTTTATTTGATCCAAGGTCCACATATTCCTATGTGTCATCTTATTTTTCACCTTATTTGGTTATGCCTCGTGATTCTCTAAGTACTCCTACATATGTGTCTACACCGGTGGGTGATTCTATTGTAGTATATCGTGTCTACCGTTCATGTGTATTGGTTATTAGTAGTCTTGAGACCAGTGTAGATCTTCTGCTCCTGGATATGGTGGATTTTTTTATGTTATTTTGGGGATGGATTGGCGTTCGCCTTATCATGCCATACTGGACTGTGATGCCAAGACTGTGACTTTAGGATTGCCGAGGTTGTCTCGACTGGAGTGGAGGGGGACTCCTGGTCATACTTCCAGCAGGGTTATCTCATATATGAAGGCTCGACGCATGGTTGAGAAGGGATGTTTGTCCTATTTGGATTATGTTCATGATTCTAGTGCCGAGGTTCCTTCTATGGAGTCTGTGCCCGTAGTCCGTGAGTTTCCAGAGGTATCCCCTGCAGACCTGTCGGGTATGCCACCCGAAAGGCATATTGAGTTTTGCATTGATTTGGCTCCGGGCAGGTGCGGCCCCCAGTGGCCTTGCCCATTTCCGCAGGTGCAATGGATTTTCCGCACCTGCGCAAGCGCATGTGCGACCTAGGCACCGCAGGTGTGAGGGTTGGGCAGGGTGTTTAAGTTAGATGCTTCATCCGATTTCATTTTAATTTATTCACCAAAATAGGAGACCAAGGGAGTTTCTTCCCAAATCATAGGTAAGTGACCCCTAACTAGTTTCCTTCAATTTCCTAATGATTTACATCATCGTTTATCAAGAATTCTAGGGTTTTAATGGTAGAAAATTGGAGATTTGGGTAGAGTTAGGGCTTTTTGAATAATTAGAATTTAGACCTCGTTTTGAGGTCGGATTTCGAGACTAATAACATATTCGAGCTCGTGGGTGAATAGGCGATCGGGTTTTGGTCCGAACCTCGTGTTTTGACCAAGCGGCCCCGGGGTCGATTTTTGACTTTTTGGGAAGAATGATGTAAAACCTATAATTAAGCATTGGGATGGAATTGTTTGGTATTTATTGATGTTATTGAGTTGAATATGTCTAGATACAAGTGAATTGGAGTCAAATTCAAAAGGGAAAGTGGTAATCGAGGCTTGAGTTTGGTCGTGGAATTTGAGTTAAGTGTTTGGTTTAACCTTAGATTGAGGGAATATGTGTTGTATCCTATTTGCTATGTGTAAGTGTCATGTTCGACGTATATATGAGGTGATGATTACCTATACGTTTGTGTCAAGCATGCCCGTGAGTCGAATATTGTAATTTATGTGGTTTTTCGTAAGTAATATTCGAGTTTCACTTTATAGTTATCCATGTTGATGGAAATTCCTTGATGTTGAATAAGTGTTGAGTATTTTTTTTTAGTTGAGGATTTTTATGCGAAGTTATGTACAAAGTGAGATTGGATATAGCTGTTTTCCCTTGCCGGGATGGTATTAATTCCACTGTGGACTCCCTTGCCGGGATGTTATGGTTTTATTTCTGTTTACTCCGTTATTGTTCCTTTTGGATTGCTATAATTTGATGTGTTTGGGTGATGATGAGTGTAAAAGCACGAAGGGTGATGCCGTGCGTAAGATTGTGAGTGAATGTTAATGCACGAAGGGTGATGCCGTGCGTGAGATTGTGAGTGAATGTTAATGCATGAACGGTGATGCCGTGCCAATATTGTCATTTTAAAATCACGAAGGGTGATGTTGTTCCATGATATGAGAGATAATGCACGAAGGATAATGTCGTTCCATGATCCGGTGAGGTAAAAGCACGAAGGGTGATGTCGTGCCGAATATATTGATTCTCATGGTGAGGACAAGAGTAAAAGCACGAAGGATGATGCCGTGCACTTGTTTTCGTGTTACTATTCTGTTGCTTAAATTGTTATCTAAATTGTGTCTTACCTTGTTATTTCCAGTATTTGATATTTCCTCCCCTCAGCATGTTCCCTTTTTCCCTTATGCTTAACTATTTATTTCTCGTATTATTTTTCTCCATATACTATTAAACTGCACAGGTTGACTTTGGTTGTCGTGTCCTAGCCTCGTCACTACTTCGCTGAGGTTAGGCTCGGCACTTACTCAGTACATGAGGTCGGTTGTACTGATACTGCACTCTGTACTTTTGTGCAGGTCCCGGTGTAGGACCCTACGAACCATAGATTGAGGTTGCTACCTTCAGTCCAGTGGAGACCCCGAGGTAGTCCTGTAGGCGTCCGCAGGCCTTGGCGTCCCTTCCTACTTCTTTTTTATATTCTGTTCTAGTTATTTCAGAAACAAATGTACTTATTTCATTCAGACCGTTATATGTATTATTCATAGACAGTCCGTGAGTTTGTGACTCCAAAATTCTGGGATTGGTTTTTGTGAAATTTCATAAAGGCATTAAACTGAGTTTATATACCTTGCTTCATTTTGCACTTTTATTTATGTTAACTGTTGTATTTCACGTATTATTAGATAATGATAAAGGAATAAGGTAAATTAAATATTCACATTGGCTTGCCTAGGGGGTTCAACTTTAGGCGCCATCACGATCACGACGATGGGAAAGTCGGATTGTGACAGATGTGAAAACTGCTTTTCTAAATGGTGATTTAGAAGAAGAAATTTATATGGTTCAACCTGAAGGATGTGTCATTCCTGGACAAGAAAATAAAGTTTGTAAATTAATTAAATCTCTTTATGGCCTTAAACAAGCTGCTAGGCAGTGGTATGAGAAATTTGAAGTCTTATTGTGAGATGGTTTTTCTTCAGTGGAGATGGATAAATGTGTTTATCCTAAAGTGGTAGACAATGATTATGTGATAATATGTCTGTATGTTGATGACATGCTTATATTTGGTACAAGTTAAAATATTGTGCAAAGTACTAAATTATTTATGTATGCTAATTTCGATATAAAAGATTTGGGTGAAGTAAATATGATATTGGGAGTTAATGTTATAATGAGTTAAGATGACATAATGTTGTCACAAGAACATTATGTTGAGAGACTTCTTAAGATGTTTGAATATTTTAGTATCATATCAGTGAGCACTCCTTTGATGTTACCTCTCAGTTGAAAAAAAATAATGGTGACCCAGTTGCTCAATCTAAATATGCTCAGATTATTGGGGGTCTGATGAATTTTACAAGGCCTGATATAGCCTATGTTGTGTGTAGACTGAGTAGATATACTCATAATCCCAACAACGAGCATTGGCTTGCATTAGCAAGACTAATGAAATATTTGAGAGGAACCATGAATTATGGTATCCTATATAGTGTATTTTCTTCTATTTTAGAAGAGTATAGTGATGCAAACTGGATCCCTAATTCAGATGAGACAAAATTCACTAGTGGTTATGTATTCACCCTTGGTGATGGTGCAATATCGTGAAAATAAGCTAAACAGACGATCATTGCTAGATCGACTATAGAATCAGAGTTTGTAGCTCTGGAGTTAGCTGGTTCTGAGGATGTGTGGCTAAGATACTTCTTAGCTAATATCCCTTTAATTAAGGACGTATTGCCTCTTGTGTCTATATATTGTGATTGCCAAGCGGCAATAGCTATAGCAAAGACACATGAAATTGAGACATGATGTCATAAAGCAGCTGCTGAGAGATGGAATAATTTCCATCTATTATGTGAAGTCAGACGTTAATTTGGCCGATCCTCTTACTAAATCAGTGGGAAGAAAATTAATTCTTCAAACCTCAAAAGAGATGGGGTTAAGGCCGACATGTTGTCAATAGAGATGACAACTCAATCTATGTGATTGGAGATCCTATAAAGTAGGTTCATATGGGTAATAACAAGTCAATATTGACATTGAAGCACTAAAATAGAGTGCTTGACTGCTACTAATTGAGAAAATGAATTATAGCTCTTACTGAAATTCATATTCCTTATGGATGGTGTATCTAAAAGCAGTATACACTTGATGAATTCACCTATATGAGAGTGGAGTGGGTTCCTATGAGATTTTGGCCCAGTCTCTAGATCTCTCATGAATAACCAAGCAAGCGCATGGCCTAGTGACGCAAAACCGTGTTGAACAACAAAATTGTGAGGGTCAAAATGTGATTGATAAAATCTCTACTTACAATAAGAATTATTGGTTCATAGAAATATTATATTTCACCAGTAATTCTGTGAGTTAAATTTTATTGGTCTAAGTTCGGTTCATAGTCCAGAAGACAACAAACTTATTATATTTGGACCATGCAAAATCAAGTCAATTATTTTCAAAAAATTTAAATTAGTCATGTGTCTTTTTATTTTACCGGTGTCCTATCTATTTCAAGTGGCTTTTTGCATAAAGCTTTGTAGCCAAATACTCTTATATAATTGGTACATGGCAAAAGATTGTTTGACAATTGGCATTGCTAAGCCAAGTATCATTTTGCCTGGGATGTGTTGGCATCTTGCATGTTTGTTCACGGACAAGTGTTAAACCACTTGTCAAGATTATCATCATTATTCTTGCCTATATATAGCCTCAATCTACCCACCCGAATAATCATCAACAAAAGAAAGAAAATTATCAACAAAAGAAAGAAAATTATCTTCTCCTTTATAGTTCAATCATTATCTAGCTTGTAGCCATTATCATAGCAATTATTAAGCTTTCTTCTATAGTCCCATTTAGTCCAAATTCTCATTCACAAGTTATTTCTTTTACAATTTTTCAACTTGCTGGATTTATTATTTAATTTTGCTGATTCCTGTATCCTCTAAGTAAATAGATATGGACTTGTTTAATTCTGGGAAAACGTTTCACAATACTGAAATAATTTCTTAGGACAGTATCTAGCACAACTCAAGCCAGTTAGTATATTTTCTCTCACAAATAATTTTATTACAATATTATATGTTATTTTTCCGTGTCATTTTCTTACAAATATAACCTTGGTTATATGCACTTGAACTGCAAGTAAACTATTTGGTTTTGAAATACTTTACCTCTTGTCTGAATTTCAAAAGGTTGATTAATCCGAAATGGAAAAGCAAGGGTATATATATATATAAAAATAATATAGCCTACACGGTGGCTAGTGATCTTTTAATAATTTGGCGGCAACCACCGTACAAGACAAGGACCAAACCGTAGGAATTTACATGTTGTTTGGTGTGATAGTGGGGATCGGAGCTATGATTTTATTTGGCATTATTCCGTTTTTTATAGATAGATCTAACCATTACCTACAAAATTACTATACTATTCAACAAATCTATATATATATATATATATATATATATATATATATATTAAAGCAAAAAAATTTACATTGTGATTAACCCAAGAGTCAAGTTAATATAAAATCACTTGGCAATTTAGGACAATATTTATTATAGTATTTATTTTAAATTGAAAGATAGGATATTTCTTTTATTTAAATAGAAAAATAGTAAATAAGATTCATTTGAATCTAAATGGAAAGAAAATTAAATTTGAATTGATATATTAATTAATTAGGAAAGCTAATCAACACATAAGTATTTCAATTCAAACGAGAGGGTCAATGAGTGAGGCGAATTGTTCTAAATAATGAGAACGAATTTCTTAAAATTGGGTTCACAACAAAAACAACAGAAAAAATAAAAATGTGTTTGTTACTAGAAATAAGACTAAAAAATCTAGGTTCGAAACCATAATCATAATTACCGAATTGTTGGATCAAAACTTAACTTTTGTAACTACCTTAGGTGATCAATACTGTTCACTTATCCGTGTGCCCTAAGACATTAATTCAATTAATTTAACTATAACAAATATGAAATTAAGATTTATATTATACTAATAGTGATAACAGAAGAGAAAAATATAAATTGAAGTGTCAACTTGTACAGTGATTAATAAAGGAAAATTTACTTTGGTGATAGAACATTTTCTTCACCAACCAGTTAACTCAATGTTCAAATCGATCTATATATAATTTATCATCAAATATATCTGTTTGTAAATTGATTCATCGACTTATAACTTACTTAGATATATCGTTGAATATTAAAAACAAAACGTTTGACCTATATCTATTAATAGTAAAAATAGAACGTCTCGACCTATATCGATTAATCTATGTCATGCGTTATTGTCACTATCCAAATTCCCCCAACCTTAGGGATCGTGATGACGCCTAACACCACAATTTCTAGGCAAACCAATGTTAGAGTTCGCTCAACTATTTTCGTTAATTAATCATTTAAACCGGATAGAATAATTTTAAATTAAACTCGATCTAACGGCTTTCAATAAATAATTCTAAATATAAAATAAATAAATAATAAATTAAGCGAGCCACGAACTAATTAAATAAATCTAGAACTACCCTAGAGTGTGGTGTCACAATTCACGAACTACTAAAGAATACTACAAATACTGGGCTGAAAGAAATAGTGAAACTGTTCTGAATATACTAAAACAATTTTATAAAAATAGGAGAAGACTCTCGGGATCTGCGAACGCCGGCAGATATACCTCATGTCTCCGAATAAATAGATGGCTGCTCTAAAAATCTCTATTGCTAGCTAGTACCTGGATCTGCACAAAAGAGTGCAGAGTGTAGTATCAGTACAACGACCTCATGTACTGAGTAAGTGCCGAGCCTAACCTCGACGAAGTAGTGACGAGGCTACGACGGGGCTTTAGCAATATAACATGTGACAATAATATATGAAGCAAGAAGGAAATCTAAACAAATAATTAAATACTGCAACGATAATAAAATAACCCTGACGCCTTTTACAGGTCTCAACTATAACCAATTCTCAAAAAAATTTCTAAGTTTCCAAACTTTAACTTTAAATAAAAGTAGTGCCAAAAATATGAAGAATAGTAAAATAAACATTTAAGCTTTTCAAATCTTTATTTTCTTTGAAATCCAGTAAAAATATAAATGTCGTCCCTTATTGCTCCTTGTTGCGGCATGCAACCCGCTCCCACCTGTCTACCCTTATTGCTCCTCCCTAAATATATCACCCTTATTACTCCTGTTGCAGCGTGCAACCCAATTCCACCTGTCCACCCTTATCACTCATTGTTGCCGCGTGCAACCCGCTCCCACCAGACATCTAATATCAATTTATTCATAAATTTCACAATTTAGGCCAAGCCTTTCAAAATAATTTTGTCTCAACAATTATAAATAAGAAATTGTATTTTTCTCATAACTTCATCACTATCCTCTCAACCATGAAACCAACAGGAACATACATATATATATATATATATATATCATAAAAACAATACTCTTTTCAAAATAACCACAACAATATTTAACAACAAAATAACAAGGCCAAGTAGTCATAGAAACAATAATGACATAGAAACATTAAGACAAGACTCAATTCAGTTGGGAACGGTAAAGGGATCATGTTTAATAGACAATTTGGTGGTGCATAGATACTCGTTACCTCACCTATACACCACACACATGCATTTCACATAGCAAACAAGTGGGAATTCCTATTCCCTCAAGTCAAAGTTAGACCAAACACTTATCTCAATTTCGCAGGCCACTCACTGCTCAATTATGACTTTTCCGTTAGAATCTTGCTCTAACTTGCTCTAATCTAATCATAATTAACTCAATATCAATAATTAAGGTAAATGAACTAACTTTATTAAAAATTACAAATTTTCCTAAGTTTTCTCAAAAAAAGTGAAAACCCGACCACGGTCTGCTTGGTCTAAACTCGGGGTTTGGACAAAATTACGTTTATCCATTCACCCACGAACCCATATATACAATTAGTTTCGAAATACGACCTCAATTCGAGGTAAAGATTCGATTTTTAAAAATTTCTTAATTCTACCCAAACCCTCAATTTTTACATGAAAATTCTTAGTTTTTGATTTAAAAGTGATGAAAAGTAATTGAAAGAGTAAAGTTTAGAATTGATTACCTATGACTTGGGGATGATATTTGGTGAAGAAATTCGTTCCTAGGGCTGTAGGGTTCGAAAATTTGAAGAAGAAGAAGTCTGCCTGTTTTATATATTTTTCTGCCAGCTATTCTGCCTCGTTTATCATGCCAAACGATCCTTAAAACTCGATTTTTATGCCTCCAATGGATTCCTTGTGAAATTCTACTCAAGTTAGGCTTTTGAATACTCAATTTGACCTTATAATGAAGGAGATATGCAGGTTTTAATATTTGTAAATAGTGCAGATTTTTAATACGCCACCAGTGGTAATTTCGTAATTAACCTGAAAAATCTGGCAACCTTAGTAAAATGACCATAAAATCCTCATACGATGTCCAAATTTGATAATTCCTTTTGCTACGGGTCCGTATTTACGATACGCATCTAATACTTTATTTAAAACAGAAAATTTGAGCTCATTTGTTCAATATGATATCATTTATGCTTGAAGAAACGACGTCGAAGCATAGGAAAGAACGAGCGCAACACAACCCAAACCTATTTGAAACTCACCCGAGCCCTCGGGGCTCTAAACTAGACATGCACGCAAGTCTAAAAGCATCAGACGGATTTGCTCGTGCGATCAAATTATGAAAATAACATGTAAAACTATGAATTAAACCTCAAAACTCATTATTTTTCTGAAGAACACTTAAAGTTTATAATTTATCGACCGGACGTCCGAATCACGTCAAATAAATTCTGATTCTCACCAAATTTCGCAGACAAGGCTTAAATATCATAACAAACTTGTATCGAGCTCCGGAACCAAAATACGGGCCCGATACCAACGGTTTCAAACGTTAATTCATTTCTTTATTTCATATATAATTCAGCAAAATAATTTCTTTCAAAAATTGATTTCTAAGGTTTGGGACCTCGGAATTCATTTTCGGGCATACGCCTGAGTCCCATATTTTACTGCGGACCTCCCGGGATCATCAAAACAGAGATCTGGGTCCGTTTACTCAAAATATTAATTAAAGTCAACTATAATCAAATTTAAATTCTAGAAATCATTATTTCTCATATTTTCACATAAAAGCTTTCCGGTTTCACACCCGGGCTGTGCACGTAAATCGAGGTATTTAAAATTAGTCCTTTTATGGCTATTAAATATAGAACAAAGTATAAATTCATAAAATGACCCCTTGGCTCATCACAATTATTAGTGATGAATGAATGCAATCTGTTAACTCTTTTATAATACAAATAATGAATACACTAACATATACTATAACATGCTATATATGTAGTTAAAGTAGCACAACAAAGTGTGTGTGTATACACACACACACACACATACACACACACATACACACACACACATTCACATTGATAGCCGTATATATATAAGAACACGAAGCGCTAGGAACACATGGTCGGGTTCTTTTAGGGATTGATAGACTTGTAAATTGAGTCATCGACTTATAACTTATTTAGATGCATCGATGAATATTAAAACAAAACGTTTTGACCTATATCGATTAATATAAAAAATAAAATGTCTCGACCTAAAATAGAATAATATTATATTGGTTTATCAATTGATTAATTATTCATACGTAGTAATGTATAAGATTGATCATCAATTATAATATAATGTATGTGCGTGTGTGAATTACTCATATACTTAAATATAACTTAGAAAATTTACTTACATAGATGCTATTATTATCTATTAAAAGTAATTACCTAGTTAATATATTTTTTGTAAAGATTATGCTTATAGTTTATAATTATTTATAATAATTTTATAGTTAAATAAAATAAATATTTATAGTTAATAATAATTTTTTTATAGCTTATAATATTTTAAGAAATAAAAACAAAAAAAAGAATTTAGTTTTTTTAAAACAAAAAAAAAACGACCAAAGTTAATCAGTTTTTGGTCAAACAGTCAACACTTAATTTATCGACCAAAATTAAATAGTGGGTTCTCCCCCATTTCTCTTATTTTCTTCCCCAAATTTTCCCTCACTCCTCCCTCAATACGTTCCCCTCTCCTTCTCTATTTCCCTCACACAAATACCATTCCCCACCCCGCGTAGCCAGCGCCCATCGCATGCCGTCGCCGTCGCCGGCCGCTGCCACTGCACCGCCGCCCCTCTCCTTTTCCACCTAAAAATTCTAGGTTTTAATTACAACTCATTTCTTTGTTATTTCTAGGTTTTGTTTCAATTATTTAAACATTGTATTTTATTGTTTCAATTATTTGAACATTGTATTTTATTGAGGACTAGGGTTTAGGTCTTGTTTTAATTAGTTTTATTAACTAATTAGTTTAATTAGTCTTGAATAGTTTAGTTAGAATTGAATTATATTTTGTATTGTCTTGAATAGTTTAGTTTGAATCTAGGGTTTAGGATTTGTTCTTGTGAATCGAATTGAACTTTTAGGATATGCATTGAACTTTTTGGATATAAATTGAACTTTTAGTTTATGAATTGAACTTTTCGTTTATAAATTAAAATTTTAGGATATGAATTGAACTTTTAGGATATGAATTGGACCTTTTGGATATGAATTGAATTTTTAGTTTATGAATTGAACTTTTCGTTTATAAATTAAAATTTTAGGATATGAATTGAACTTTTAGGATATGAATTGGACCTTTTGGATATGAATTGAATTTTTAGTTTATGAATTGAACTTTTTAGATATGAATTGAACTTTTAGTTTATAAATTAAAATTTTATGATATAAATTGAACTTTTAGGGTATGAATTGGACCTTTTGGATATGAATTGAATTTTAGCTTATAGAATTGAACTTTTTGGACATGAATTGAACCTTAGTTTATGAATTGAAATTTTGATATGAATTACCTTTTGGATATGAATTGAACTTTTAATTTATGAATTAAAATTTTAGGATATGAATTGGACCTTTTGGATATGAATTGGACTTTTAGTTTATGAATTGAACTTTTAGTTTATAAATTGAAATTTAGGATATGAGCTGAACTTTTAGGATATAAATTGAAATTTTAGGATATGAATTGAATTTTTAGTTTATGAATTGAACTTTTTGGATATGAATTGAACTTTTAGTTTATGAATTGAAATTTAGGATATGAATTGGACATTTTGGATATGAATTGAACTTTTAGTTTATAAATTGATATCTTAGGATATGAATTGAACTTTTAGGATATGAATTGGACCTTTTAGGATATGAATTGAATTTTTAGGATATGGATTAACTAAAAAAATATTAGGATATGAATTAACTAAATTAATTTGTTCTTATTTTATTTGTATAGATGGAACATCGTACTTGGATGTACAAAAGGAATTATCCTAATCGGCGGGGATTGTGGGAGGATTTTGTAGAAGTGGTTGATGAATTTATTAGACATGTGTGATGACCCAAAGAGTCATCTCTCATTTTACAAGTCAAAACGGTGTTCCGAGGACTTGAAAACCTCCTTTTATTTCACCTCATTTTGTGTGTGCAGCTCGGGCGTATAGCCGGGAAGCTTTTATATGAAAAACTGAGAAAAATGCTAGTTTTGCCTTTAAAATTGAATTTAAGTTGACTTCGGTCAATATTTTGTGTAAACGGGCCCGAACCCGTGATTTGACGATCCCGGAGGGTCCGTAGGAAAATATGGGACTTGAGCGTATGCCCGGAATCGAATTCTGAGGTCCCAAGCCCGAGAAATGAATTTTTGAAAGAAATTATTTTACTGAAATTATAAGAGTTTTTGGAAATTTGGTTATATTTGAAATTTATGGTATCAGGCCCGTATTCTGGTTCCGGAGCCCGGTACAGGTTCAATATGATATTTACAACATGTATGTAAAATTTGGTAAGAAACGGAGGTTGTTTTACGTGATTCGGACCCGTATTTTGTAAAATTTGAGACTTTGAAAGTTTTGAGATTTTTCTTTGATTTCTACGCTCAATTCGTTGTTTAAGATTGTCACGACCCCAAATCCTAACAGGCCATTCTGGCGCTTATCGTGGAACTAGGCTAGCCAAGGATCACATTACTTACGCATTTGTCTGATTATGATAATTCAAAATTTAATAATAACAACAACCATAACATAAAAATAATTTATTTAAGTCTTAGCGCCCCAATAATAGTCTAAACAACTCTAAAAAAACCTCCCAAGACTGGAGTCAACCTGGTTACGAGCATCTACGAAATAAAACTAATTCTACTAATGCCTCAAATAAAGTCTAGGAATGAAATGCTAAAACTAAATAAGGAAGGAAAATGGAGAAGCTGTGGACGCTGGACAGCTACCTCGAAATCCCGTAACTGCTGCTAACGAGCTGAGACAGCTATTGCTCCGGACCGTTACCTGAATCTGTGCACAGAGGCGCCGGGAGTAATGATGAGTACGCCAACTCAGTTGTAATGAAAATAAATCACAGTCTGAGAAATATAAAACGCACAACACAAGTACACCAAATCACAAAACCAGTAAAACACCAAGTCACCATAAAGTATTCATCAAATACATAAGTTCAAAAACTAAATTCCAAAAATCTTTTTTTTTCAAAACAAGTATAACATCAATATATCTCAGTAAAAATCAGTTTGAAAAACGAAGTGAATCATAGTTCGAAAACTCAGTAAAATTATCATAAACCTGCCCCTCGGGCCAAAATCATTTCTCGAATCCTTTGCCCATCAGGAATCCTCACAGTCACTCAATATCATCCCATCAGGCATCTTCACAATCACTCAGCATAAGCCCGCGGGCATCACTCATTAGGTACCTGCGCTCACTGAGAGTGTGTACAGACACCGGAGGGGCTCCTATAGCCCAAGCGCTATAACAAGACACGTCATGACATAAATCACTCATAATATAGGCCTGCTGCGTCACTCATATCATAGAATCATCACAATATAGGCCCGCAGCCTCACTCAGTCAGACACTCTCAATTTTCCCTTCAGGCCATAAATATACCGGGTTCTCGACCCAAAACAGTGTTTCATTTTCAAGAAATATTTTCAAAATACTCTGAGTGTCAAAACAATTATCAAGAAAAGACCGAGTGAAAATCATAACATATCAAGTGAGGAAAAATAGTAAAAACAGCTCCAAGAGGTAAACAGATCGACACTAGGCCCCAAACGTGGCTTACAGCCCAAATCATATCAAAATATATTAATACTATTAAGCATATGCTTAAAAATCAGTTTCACAACTCAATAGTTGCCTAAATAGGGAATATATTTCCAAAGTTTCAATCTTTGCATTCCAAATAGTCCGAGGTTTCATACCCTCAAGACAGGATTTAAAGACATTACTTACCTCAAACTAGCCCGGAAACTATTATGCAATACTCTTGCCTCTCGAATCCACTTTCGAAAGCTCTAAATCTACCAAGTTCATATTTTTATCATCAAATTATGCTTAAGGAATGAATTCCAATTGAAAGATACAAGTTTTAGCTAAAAACCCGAAATCGGTCAAAACCCGACCCCCGGGACCGCGTCTCGGAACTCAGAAATTTTTATACCAAAACGTTCTTCGTCATCTCACGAGTCCGTACGCAGAAATAACGCTAAAATCGGAGTTCGTTTGACCCCTCAAATCGACCCCTAAAAGCCTCAAAATCTCAAGCCTTAAACCCACTATTTTCCACTGATTTTTATGAATTAAACACTGAGATTATGTTCATTAATCACCTATAATCAAGTTTTAAGGTCCAATATACTTACCTCTATGATAAACACTGATTTTCCCTCTTCAAAATCACCTCAAAGCTTCTTCCCGTTCAAAAATAGTGTTAAAATAGGTTATGGTCGCGGAGGGTTTAATTTAATACTGTCCAGGGGTTTCCGCACCTGTGGCCAACCTCCCGCACCTGAGGAACCGCACTTAAGGTCCCCTAACAGCACCTGTGACCTTCCTTGCACCTGCGAAGCCTTGTCTGCTCCTGCGGCTCGCACCTGCAATCCTTCTTCCGCAGGTGCGGTTACATCAGTAACCAGAAAACCAGCAGCTGCTTGCTGCACTTTTTCAACTCCGAATTTCCCGTTAACCATTCAAAATCAATCTCGATCCCCTCGGGTCCCCAACCAACATACTAACACGTTACATTTGATCATTCAAACTTAGTTACACCCTCAGAACACCAAAAAAAATGTCAAAACACCAAAATCACATTGAATTCAAGCCTACGAACTTTGAAATTTTTAAGATCCACCAATGATGCCGAAACTATCAAAAACAAATTTTTTGCAGACTTATCCAGAATGACATTACGAACCTGTTCCAACTGTCGAAATTCCATTCCGACCCCGATAGCCTATTTTCCACTGTCTACCGAAAATTGTCAAAAACTAACTTTCGCCAATTCAAGCCTAATTATACACCGGACATCACAAAAATATTCCGAACACACTCCTAAGTCCCAAATCACCTAATGAAGCTATCCGAACAATAAAATCTACATTCCGAGGTCGTTTACCAATAAGTCAACTCTCAGTTGACTTTTCCGACTTTAAGGCAATTTTTAAAGACTAAGCGACTAAACTCTCACTACAACATTCCGATTTCAAGCCTGCCAACTCTAACATATCAATAACAGTATAACCAACCTATGACAAGTCAATAACAGTAATTATAATGCAGGTTCTACGTAACGACTAACCGGGTCGTTATAAAGATGTTATTTTGGAGATTTGATCGCACGAGTAAGTTCGTAGGATATTTTTGAGGTTGTGTGCATGTTTTGTTTGGAGCCTCGAAGGCTCGGGTGAGTTTCAGATAGGCGTTGGGGTGATTTTTACTTATAAAAAATCTGGTGTTATTACTGTTTGATGGTGTCCAAGTGTTTGCTCTATGAGAACGCGTGGTAACCCTCGCGAACGCGAAGGGTAAACGGGGAAGGGGCAGGATTTGTTCTATGCGAACGCACTGGCTAGGATGAGAACACAGATCTTTGGATAGGTTGTTCTATGCGAACGCGTCCAACCTTCACGAACGCATAGAGTAAGAGGGGAGCTGGGGGATAGGTAGCCTATAACACTATGCGAACGCGGTCTGTGGCGCGCGAACGTGTAGGCCTGTGTGATTAAGCCTATGTGAACGCGGCCAAGGCTCGCGAACGCATAGAGTAAGTGTCCAGTGTTTTAAAAACAGTAGCAAAAACGGGCATTCTTAAAAAACTCATAACTTCTTCTTCCAAACTCCAAATTGGGCGATTTTTGAAAAGGAACTTCACTACAAATTCATAAGCATGTACTCTTAGACTCATTTTCTTCCATTTCAATTAACACCCATTAGATTTATAGGCCTAAATCATGTTCTTAAGGGTAGAAAATTAGGGATTTGGATAAAGTTAGGGCTTTTGTATAATTGGAATTTAGACCTCGTTTTGAGGTCGGATTTCAAAACGAATTATATATTCGGGCTCATGGGTGAATAGATGATCGGGTTTTGGTCCGAACCTCGTGTTTTGACCAAGCAAGCTCGGGGTCGAATTTTGACTTTTTGGGAAGAATGATAGAAAATCTGTAATTAAGTATTGGAATTGAATTTTTTAGTGCTTATTGATGTTATTGAGTCAATTATGTCTAGATACAACCTATTTGGAGTCGAGTTCAAAAGGAAAAGCGGTGATTGAAGCTTGATTTTGATCGTGGAAGTCGAGGTAAGTGTTTGGCCTAACTTTAGCTTGAGGGAATAGGTGTTGAGTCTTATTTGCTATGTGTTTATACCATGTTCAACGTATAGGTGAGGTAACGAGTACCTATACGTTGGTGTCAAGCACACGCGTGAGTGGGAAATTATGAATTATGTGATTGTCATTGATATTTACTGTGCTATAACTTAAATTTCACTTTAGTGGTTGTTCATTTGGTGGAAATTCTTGGTAATGGATATTGTTGAGTATTTGTTTGGTTAAGGAATATTATGTAAAGATATGTACTTGAGCGAGATTGGTTATAGCTGTGTCCCTTGCCGGGATAGTGATATTTATATGGTTGTTCCCTTGCCGGGATGTTATGATTTATGATTCACATTGTTGATTTTTCCTTGCCAAACTTCTGCGATTGATATTGTTTGGGTGAGGAAGAGTCTAAAGCACGAAGGGTGATTCCGTGTATTGATTATTGTGAGGAAGAGTGTAAAGCACGAAGGGTGATGCTGTGTATTGATTATTGTGAGGATGAGAGTGTAAAAGCACGAAGGGTGATGCCGTGACATGTCATGATATTAAAAGCACGAAGGGTGATGCCGTGCTGTTTCTATTTATTATTTGGTGAGGATGAGAGTAAAAGCACGAAGGGTGATGCCGTGCACTTTCTTTTATATTATTATTTGGTGAGGATGAGAGTAAAAGCACGAAGGGTGATGTCGTGCACTGTGTTCTCTGTGATTTTTATTTCCTGCTGTTACTTAGATAATTGAACTGTTGTCTTATTTCGTTATTTCTGTTATCTGATATTTATTTCCCCCAGCATGTTCCCCCCTTTCCCTTGTACTTAACTGGTTATTCTTGTTGTTATTATTTCTTCCGAATATTATTAAATTGCACAAGTTGTCTTGATTGTCGTGTCCTAGCCTCGCCACTACTTTGCCGAGGTTAAGCTCGACACTTACTCGATACATAGGGTTGGTTGTACTGATGCTACACCTGGACATCTTTTGTTGTGCAGATCCCGGTACAAGACCCTTTGGAGGAGGCTGTCTTCAGTCCAGTCGGAGATACCGAGGTAGTCCTGTAGGCATCCACATGCCTGGTCGTCCCCTTCTACTCCTTTATTTCTGTTCTAGTTCATTCAGAAACATATGTATTTACTTATTTTAGAACATTACATGTATTATTCGTAGATAGTCCGTGATATTGAGACTCCAAACATCTGATATTTTGTTATTTTGGTATTTCATAAAAGCTGTGGATTGAGTTATAGATATATAGTCTGTTTCATTTTCATACTTTTATTTATGAAAAATGTTGCATTTCACCCGTATTCGTCTAATAATAAATGATTAATGAGAATTTGAATATTCACGTTGGCTTGCCTAGCGGGTTCAGCGTTAGGCGCCATCACAGTCCCGACAGGGGGAATTTTGGGTCGTGACAAGTTGGTATAATAGCACTAGGTTGCATAGGTCTCACAATTCACGGACAAGCTTAGTAGAGTCTGAGGGATCGGTACGGATACGTCTATTCTTATCCCCCAGAGGCTATAGAGCCTAGGAATGAATTCACATCTATTCTTCTCTGTCGTGCGATTTGATTTCTCAATGCTAACTGAATTTTTACTCTATTCTCTCGCAGATGGCGAGAACACGTGCTTCTTCATCCACTGATCAGCAGCCCGAGCCTCCAATTGCAGCTCCTACGAGGGGCCGAGGTCGTGCTATAGGCCGAGGCAGGGTCAGAGCTCAGCCCAGAGCAGCAGCCCCAGTGGCAGAGCCTCAGGTAAGTTTGTTGATGAGGTTCCTGCCCAGACAGTCCCGGTTGGGCCAGCTCAGGTCCCCGAGGGGTTCATTGCCACCCTAGTACTCCAGGATGCTCTGGTCCGTCTAGTGGGCCTCATGGAGAGTGTCGCTCAGGCAGGTTTTCTTCCTACAGCACTAGCCGTCTCTCAGGCTGGGGGAGGAGCCCAGACTCCCGCTACTCGCACTCTGGAGCAGTTAGCTCCTCAGTTTCAGACTCCAGTAGCTCAGCCAGCTGGGATAGATTAGCCGGGTATTATGGCTCATACCGGAGATGGAGCATCTATGTCTGCTGATGCTTTGTGGAGGTTGGACAGGTTCACCAAGCTTTTCACTACTACTTACAGTGGGGCATCTTCAGAGGATCCCCAGGATTAGTTAGATAGTTGCTATGAGGTTCTTCGGAACATGGGGATTGTGGAGACCAATGGGGTCGATTTTTCTACTTTTCGCCTTTCTGGCCCCGCCAAGACTTGTAGAGGGATTATTGCTTGACCAGACCAGCTGGATCTTCGCCTTTGTCTTGGGCGCAGTTCTCCGATTTGTTCTTGGAGAAGTTTCTTCCAGTCACCTAGAGAGAGGATCTCTAGAGGCAGTTTGAGCGTCTCCAGCAGGGTTCTTTGAAAGTTACATAGTATGAGACCCGATTCATCACTTTGGCCCGACATGCTATCATGATACTCCCCATCGACTGAGAGAGGGTGAGGAGGTTTATTGAGGGTCTAGCTCAGCCGATTAGACTACAGATGACCATAGAGACAGGCAGTGATATTTCATTTCAGGAGGCGGTCAATGTGGCCAGGCGAGTTGAGGAGTCTGACAAGAGGCCACATAATTTTGGCCGGTTCAGTGGTGCCTCATTTGGAGGCAGGGATTCTTTGGCAGGGGTCATCCTCCTAGACCCTTTCAGTCAGCACTCCAGGTATCCCGTAGTGCACCACCAGCTCCTATCAATGCACCGCCGCTCCAGAATTTTTAGTGTGGTTACTCTGGTCGATAGGGACAGTTTCAGGGCCATCAGTCTTAGCAGCCGAGATCCTGTTATACTTGTGGTGGCCCGGGGCACATTGCTAGATTTTTCCCCCGAGCCTCGAGTGGTTCTCAGCATCAGGGTTCCCATGCTATGATTCCCGCACCAGGTGCTGCACTACTCCCTCAGCCCAGCTAGGGGTGGAGGTCGAGGTGCCAGAGGTGGAGGCCAGACAGTTAGAGGTGGAGGTCATGCTATTAGAGGTAGAGGACAGCCCGCAGTAGATCGACCCAGAGATGTTCATATTGGTGGGGCCCAACCCCGATGTTATGCTATTCCCGCCAGGCTTGAGGCTGAGGCCTCCGATGCAGTCATTACAGGTATGGTTTCAGTTTGCAGCAGGGATGCTTCAGTTTTATTTGACCCGGGGTCCACATATTCCTATGTGTCGTCATATTTTTCTCCTTATCTGATTATGCCTCGTGATTCCTTGAGTACTCCTGTATATGTATCTACACCGGTGGGTGATTCTATTGTGGTAGATCTAGTCTACCATTCATGTATAGTGGTTATCGGTGGTCTGGAGACCAGAGTAGATCTTCTACTCATTGATATGGTCGATTTCGATGTTATTTTGGGGATGGATTGGTTTTCCCCCTGTAATGATATTCGGGACTGTCATGCCAAGACTATGGCCTTGGCCTTGTCAGGAGTGCCTCGATTGGAGTGGAGAGGGACTCCTGGCCATTCTTCCAGCAGGGTTATCTCATATATGAGGGCTCGACGCATGGTTGAGAAGGGGTGATTGTCCTATTTGGCTTATGTTCATGATTCTAGTGTCGAGGTTCCTTCTATGGAGTCTGTGCCTATAGTCCGTGAGTTTCCAAAGGTATTCCCTGCAGACCTGTCGGGTATGCCACCCGAAAGGCATATTGAGTTTTGCATTGATTTGGCTCCGGGCACTCAGCCCGTTTCTATTCCGTCGTACCGTATGGCCCTGCCAGAGTTAAAGGAGTTGAAATAACAGTTGCAGGATTTACTTGATAAAGGCTTCATTAAGCCTAGTGTCTCTTCTTGGGGTGCGCCGGTTTGTTTGTTAAGAAGAAGGATGGGTCGATGAGGATGTGTATAGATTATCGGCAATTGAACAAAGTTACCATCAAGAATAAGTATTCATTGTCGCGGATCGATGATTTGTTTGATTAGCTTCAGGGTGCCAAGGTGTTTTCGAAGATCGATTTGAGATCCAGCTACCATCAATTGAGGATTAGGGCATCTGATGTCCCTAAGACAACTTTTTGCACTCGGTACAGGCATTATGAGTTCTTAGTGATATCATTCGGGTTGACAAATGCCCCAGCAGCTTTTATGGACTTGATGAACCAAGTGTTCAGGCCTTATCTGGATTACTTCGTGATTGTCTTCATTGATGATATTCTGATTTATTCCCGTAGTCGGGAGGAGCACGAGCAACACCTTCGAGTCATTCTTCAAACTTTGAAGGACAGTCAGTTGTATGCTAAGTTTTCTAAGTGTGAGTTCTGGTTGGGTGCAGTTGCATTCCTTGGTCATGTTGTATCAGTAGAGGGTATCTAGGTGGATCCCAAGAAGATTTCAGCAGTCAAGGATTGGTCTACGCCCACATCAGCTACAAAGATTCATAGTTTCTTGGGGTTAGCAGGCTACTATCGTCGGTTTGAGGAGGGATTTTCATCTATTGCAGCCCCGATGACCAGGTTGACTCATAAGGGTTCCCAGTTCAGGTGGTCATATGAGTGTGAGGCGAGCTTTCAGAAGCTCAAGACAACCTTGACCACGACGCCGGTGTTGGTTTTGCCCTCAGGTTCAGGGCCATATATTGTGTATTATGATGCATCTCGGGTTGGACTTGGTGCAGTGTTGATGCAGGATGGCAGGGTTATTGCATATGCTTCGCGTCAGTTGAAGATCCACGAGAAGAATTATCCAGTTCATGATTTGGAGTTAGCAGCCATTGTTCACGCGCTGAAGATTTGGAGGCATTATTTATATGGCATGTCTTGTGAGGTGTTCACGGATCACAAGAGTTTGCAATATTTATTCAAGCAGAAGGAGTTGAATTTGAGGCAGAGGAGATGGTTGGAGCTGTTGAAGGACTATGATATCACCATCTTATATCATCCGGAGAAGGCCAATGTGGTGGCTGATGCTTTGAGTAGGAAGTCAATAAGCATGGATAGTCTTGCTTATATTCTGGTCGGAGAGAGGCCGCTTGCTTTGGATGTTCAGGCTTTAGCCAATCGATTCATTATATTGGATGTTTCTAAGTCCGATTGCGTTCTAGCTTATACAATTGCTCGTTCTTCACTATTTGATCGTATTCGAGACCGACAATATGATGATCCTCACTTGTGTGTCCTCAAAGATATGGTCCGCCACATGGATGCCAAGTAGGTTACAGTTGGTGGTGATGAAGTTTTATGGATGCAGGGTCGTATTTGTGTACCCAATGTGGACTTCGTGAGTTGATATTGCATGAGGCCCATAGTTCCCGGTATTCCATTCATCCGGGCGCCGAAAAGATGTACCAGGATTTGCGGCAGCATTATTGGTGGCGGAGGATGAATAAAGATATTGTGGCATATGTAGCACGGTGCCTGAACTGTCAGCAGGTTAAGTACAAGCACCAGAGACCGGGTGGGTTGATGCAGCAGATTGAGATTCCCGAGTGGAAGTGGGAGCGTATCACCATGGATTTCGTAGTTGGGCTCCCACGGACTCAGAGGAAGTTTGAAGCGGTATGGGTCATTGTGGATGGGCTGACCAAGTTAGTGCATTTCATTCATGTGGCAGTTTCCTATTCTTCGGAGAGATTGACAGACATCTACATTAGGGAGATTGTTCGCCTTCATGGTGTGCCATGTCTATTATTTCTGACTGAGGTACGCAGTTTACCTCGCATTTCTTGAGGGAAGTTCAGCGTGAGTTGGGAACGATGGTTGAGTTGAGCACATCATTTCATCCTCAGACGGACGGACAGTCCAAGCATACTATTCAGATTTTGGAGGATATGCTACGAGCATGTATCATTGACTTTGGAGGCTCTTGGGATCATTTCTTGCCATTAGCTGAGTTTGCCTACAACAACAGCTATCAGTCGAGCATTCAGATGGCTCCTTATGAGGCATTATATGGTAGGCGGTGTCGGTCACCGGTTGGGTAGTTTGAGCCGGGAGAGGCTCGGTTGTTGGATACGGAGTTACTGTAGGATGCCTTGGAAAAGGTTAAGATCATTCAGGATAGAATTCTTACAGCGCAATCAAGGTAGAAGAGTTATGCCGACCGCAGAGTTCGTGATTTGTCATTCATGGTTGGGGAACAGGTATTGCTTCAGGTATCGCCCATGAAGGGCGTGATGAGATTTGGGAAGAAGGGAAAGCTCAGCCCTAGATTCATTGGTCCATTTGAGATTCTTGACAGAGTGGGAGAGGTGACCTACAGACTTGCATTGCCACCAAATTTATCAACTGTGCATTCGTTGTTTCATGTGTCTATGCTTCAGAAATACCATGGAGACTCAGCCCATGTGTAAGATTTCAGCAGTGTTCAGGTGGACAAGGATTTGACCTATGAGGAGGAGCCGGTCGCCATATTAGTTCGTCAGTTGAGATCGAAGAGTTATCCTTCGTTTCGTGTCCAGTGGAGAGGTCAACCTGCCGAGGCAACTACCTGGGAGTCCGAGTCCGATAAGCGGAGCCTATATCCCCATCTTTTCCCTGTTTCAGGTACTTTTCTATGTTCGTTCGAGGACGAACGATTTTTTTAGAGGTGGAAAATGTTATGACCCAAAAAGTCATCTCTCCTTTTAGAAGTCAAAACGGTGTTCCGAGGCCTTGAACACATCCTTTTATTTCACCTCGTTTTACGTGTGCAGCCCAGGCGTATAGCCGGGAAGCTTTTATATGAAAAATTGAGAAAAATGCTAGTTTTGCCTTTAAAATTGAATTTAAGTTGACTTCGGTCAACATTTTGGATAAACGGACTCGGACCCATGATTTAACAGTCCTAGAGGGTCCGTAGGAAAATATGGGACTTGGGCGTATTCCCGGAATCGAATTTCGAGGTCCCAAGCCCGAGAAATAAATTTTTGAAAGAAATTAAATTACTGAAATTATAAGAGTTTTTGGATATTTGGTTATATTTGAAATTTATAGTATCGGGCTCGTATTCTGGTTTCGGAACCCAGTACATGTTCAATATGATATTTACAACATGTCTGTAAAATTTGGTAAGAAACGGAGGTCGTTTGTCATAATTCGGACTCGTATATTGTAAAATTTGAGACTTTGAAAGTTTTGAGATTTTTCTTTGATTTCTATGGTCAATTCATTTTTTAATATGTTATTTTGGCGATTTGATAGCATGATAAGTTCGTAGGATGTTTTTGAGGTTGTGTACATGTTTGGTTTGGAGCCCCGAGGGCTCGGGTGAGTTTCGGATAGGCGTCGGGGTGATTTTTACTTATAAAAATCTGGTGTTATTACTGTTTGATGGTGTCCAAGTGTTTGTTCTATGCGAACGCGTGGTAACCCACGCGAACATGAAGGGTAAACGGGGATGGGGCAGGATTTGTTCTATGCGAACGCACTGGCTGGGACACGAACACAGAGCTTTGGGTAGGTTTCTCTATGCGAACGCATCCAGCCTTCGCGAGCACATAGAGTAAGAGGGGAGCTGGGGGATGGGTAGCCTATAACACTATGCGAATGCAGTCTGTGGCGGGCGAACGCGTAGGTCTGGGGGATTAATTCCTAGCGAACGCGGCCAAGGCTCGCGAACGCATAGAGTAAGTGTCCAGTGTTTTAAAAACAGTAGCAAAAACGGGCATTCTTCAAAAACTCATAACTTCTTTCAAACTCCAAATTGGGCGATTTTTGAAAGGTAACTTCACTAAAAATTCATAGGTATGTACTCTTAGACTCATTTTCTTCCATTTCCATTAACATTCATTAGATTTCTAGGCCCAAATCATGTTCTTAAGGGTAGAAAATTAGGAATTTGGGTAGAGTTAGGACTTTTTGTATAATTGGAATTTAGACCTCGTTTTGGGGTCGGATTTCAAAATGAATTATATATTTGGGCTCGTGGGTGAATAGGTGATCAGGTTTTGGTCCGAACCTCGTGTTTTGACCAAGCAGGCTCGGGGTCGAATTTTGACTTTTTGGGAAGAATGATAGGAAATCTGTAATTAAGTATTGGAATTGAATTTTTTAGCGTTTATTGATGTTATTGAGTCAATTATGTCTATATACAACCGATTTGGAGTCGAGTTTAAAAGGAAAAGCGGTGATTGAAGCTTGATTTTGGTCGTGGAAGTCGAGGTAAGTGTTTGGCCTAACTTTAGCTTGAGGGAATAGGTGTTGAGTCTTATTTGCTATGTGTTTATACCATGTTCAACGTATAGGTGAGGTGACGAGTACCTACACGTTGGTATCAAGCACGCCCGTGAGTCGGAAATTATGAATTATGTGATTTTCATTGATATTTACTGTGTTATAGCTTAAATTTCACTTTAGTGGTTGTTCATTCAGTGGAAATTCTTGGTAATGGATATTGTTGAGTGTTTGTTCAGTTAAGGAATCTTATGTAAGGATATGTACTTGAGCGAGGTTGGTTATAGCTGTATCCCTTGTCGGGATTGTGATATTTATATTGTTGTTCCCTTGCCGAGATGTTATGATTTATGATTCACATTGTTGATTTTTCCTTGCCAAACTTCTGCTATTGATATTGTTTGGGTGAGGAAGAGTGTAAAGCATGAAGGGAGATGTCGTGTTTTGATTATTGTGAGGAAGAGTGTAAAGCACGAAGGGTGATGCCGTGTATTGATTATTGTGAGGATGAGAGTAAAAAAGCACGAAGGGTGATGCCGTGCCATGTTATGATATTAAAAGCACGAAGGGTGATGCCGTGTTGTTTCTATTTATTATTTGGTGAGGATGAGAGTAAAAGCACGAAGGATGATGTCGTGCACTTGCTTTTATATTATTATTTGGTGAGGATGAGAGTAAAAGCACGAAGGGTGATGTCGTGCACTGTTTTCTCTGTGATTGTTATTTCCTGCTGTTACTTAGATAATTGAACGGTTATCTTATTTCGTTATTTCTGTTATCTGATATTGCTTTCCCCTAGCATTTTCCCCCTTTTACCTTGTGTGGATTAATCATGGAGAGATCGTTGGTAGTCGTGGGATATTTCATAACATGGTTGTTGGTGAAAGTAGTAGGTCGGTGGAGAATACAAATCTTGATTCTAGAATTCAGGATATGGTTGCGGATTCTTTTGGGATGTACTTCGGGGGTGAGCCCAATGAAAATGTTGAACAAACTCCTAATGATTACAAAAAATATTTTTATGAATAGTTAGAGGAAGCTAGTCGTCCACTACGTGAAGGAAGTCCGCACTCTGAGTTGTCTGTTGCTGTTACATAACTAAGTATCAAATCTGATTGGAATATTTCTCAAGCAGCCATGGACTCTTTCATTGACCTTATGAGTGAACTAGTTGACCCTAATATCAACTTACCTTGTGATTTTTATAAGGCAAAGAGATTGGTTTCTAAGTTAGGACTTTCGTCAATGGGAACTGATTGTTGTGAAGATGGTTGCATGTTATATTATAAAGATGATGCAACTTTAGACAGTTGTAAATTTTGCGAAAAGCCTCGTTTCAAGAGGTTTTCCAGCAGGAATATGGTCGCTCTCAAGGCGATGCATTAGAAAGAGAAGTTTGAGTGATACGGAGTACAAGTCAGCTACACTTCATGTGTTGCTAAATTGTCCCGAAGTTGTACCATTTCTCAAGTAAGTATTGATTTATTAGTTATCAAAATATAACATTTATTGTGATTACATCTTAATGCAACTACTAAAAATATTTGATGTGTCACAGTCACTTCGTGGGTCAATTTGGCCATGATGCTGTATATACGAGATTTGATACGTGGTTCAAACAATTTGTAAGTTTATCCTAATAATGTTCTAACACTATGTAGGTAAATAATGTTTGTAATTTATGCTAACTTATGAATTTTTTTTAACACTATGTAGATAAATCATTCAAATAATGGTGTAAATTAATATTTGAAAGATATATCTTGGGGACCTGGGCTTCAGGTCACAACAATGTCTAAGTACGTAGTGAATGGTTATAAGTTCCATATAGAGGATAACTCTAAAAATAAAAATAGCAACAACAGCGGAGTGTGGGTTCAAGGTGGAGATAGCAACCAATTAAAGATATTGATTATTATGGTGTGCTCAAATAAATAATAGAACTAGAATATATAGGTTGGTCATATAAGAAATTGATACTCTTTAGATGCAAGTGGTTTGAGTCAAATCCAACAAGAGGTACAAGAGTACACAACGAATATAACATAATTGAGGTTAATAATATGAGGGAGTATGATCGCTATGATCCTTTCATAATTGCACATAATGTTAGGCAAGTGTATTATGCTCCTTATCCATTGCGGCGGAATAAGTCCGATTGGTGGGTGGTAATAAAAACTAAGCATGTAGGTAGGGTGGAAGTCGAGAATGTGTTAGATGTTGCATATCAAAACGATATCTCCAGTATTCACCAACTAGTGGACGATCAGTTAGAAAATGATTTGGAACATCCTGAATGCATATTGGAAGAAGTTGATATAAATGAAGTAACAATTATAGAAAATGAGGACGAAGAATCAACTGATAATGCTCAAACAAGTGAGGACGAAGAATTGTCGGACGAGGAACAATACGTCGATGAGCTTTAAAAAGTTGGGTTTTAAAGCACTCTCGTTTTATAGCTAGGTTCTTATATGTTTCAATCTAAATATGTATTATATTATGCAGATGGTAGGCAAGGGTCAAGGTAACAATGACCTTACTGGTTCTCGGGGTCGAGAAAAGGCTTGGAAGGGAAATAGGAGAGTAGATAATAGTACTCCCTCTTTTCCACCCTCTTCAGAGATGTCTATGTCTTATCCTCCAACCCCATGACTATACTGAGCTGCCACAGCATCACGAGCCCTAAATCTTCATCCAGACACCAGGTCTTTCATCACATGGCCATAGGACTATACATCTTACATACAGTCCAGCTGCCTCACGACCACGTGGATCGCATCCATCTATATCACATCCCTACATATCACAGCCGCATGGATCACATCTATCCATGTCACAGCTACTTGGGTCACAGCCACTCGGGTCACAACCATCAGTATCACAACCACTTGGGGTCCATCTAGATATGTCGCAGTCACAGGGATCATAACCATCTTCATCAGCGACTCCATCTATTTCAGACCTTCGCCTGCGAGGTAGTACCTCTGACCCCTCTACACCGTCCACACAAGCTTCTGATACACATGCTTCGGACGATGAAGATGATAATGACGAGGAAGTGCATTATGATCAATATGGAAGGATCATCATAGTCCCTGAGGGCGATGGATAAGAGTTATTTATTATTTTTACGTTTATTTTTTTGTAACATTTTTACTAAGGTATTAATGTATTTTTATTGTTAAATTGCAGGTTCATCCCGAGTAATAGAATACGAGGATAATCACCAAAGCCATCAGAAAGCTTTATGATGGCCCTTATGCGACATGATTTTCCATTCTCGTTGAAGGAGATTATTTTCAATCAATTTAAGGTATAAATGTTCATTTAAGCAGTTTAATAATTTATATTTATGATATTTCAATATAATATTTAACTTTTAAAACACAAAGCAAGTGTGTATGGGGACAGTGCTATAGCGCGGAAGTGGCTGCTAATTTTCATCATAAAGCTCGCAAGCGATTGTCGGATGCTTTCTCCGATGCTAGAAAGAAGAACAAGAAGCCTAATTGATTACTTCAAAGTTTATGGGATGATTTGCAAAGGCAATGCAAAGTTCCTAGAGAAGAGAGAAAAAGGAAAGAAAACTCGTGCATCTTAGAAGGGAGACTCTTTGCACACTGGAGGTGCGATCAACCTAGGGACAATTAAAAGAAGATTGATACGTAATTGCTTAAATTGTTTTAATTTTCAAAGTATATCTATTCTGTTTATTAACTAAATTAATTTGTTTTCGGGAAAATAAGTTGGATCATCCAATGAACCATGATGAGCTATTCAAGGAGACGCATATTGAAGAAGAAGAAAGAGGCGGATCAAGAAAGGTGGGTCGAGGACCGGGCCTCGACTCTATATGTAAGCTTTCACTTTACTTTAAGTATTTTAATTTACTTTTATATAAATTTTGAAATACTAATTCAATTTAAATTATCGTATAGGGTCGCTACCAAACTAATGTGGAGGAATTCATCCGCACTCAGCCAGCTGGTGAATCGGGCAAGCCAACCCAACCTTCGGACGAGGATGCTGAAAGAATATGGATGGAGTCTGCTGGCAGTCCAATACAGACTTCCTACTAAAAAGTTTCATCGCTATAAGTGTGGAATGCAAGGAATAGGTACTTCCTCGCAAGGCAAGCAACTTAATGGGGAGAGCCTCTCCGCTATGCAGGAGACTGTGACAAAGCTCACATCCGAGCTAGAAGCGGCCAAGGAAAGATAAAAGGTTAGAGATTCTCAATTCCTTGGCATGCAAGCTCAGATCAGAACTCTCCTATCTACTGGAGCTTTTCCGTTGCCCTGGTCTTGTGAGTCATCGCCAGAGACTCGACCTACACGTGATCGTTCCTCCGTCCTCCCTGTGGTCGTTCCTCCCGTCCTCCCCGTGGTCATTCTTCCCGTCCTCCGCAAGACCCTTATCTATGCCGTCTTTTAGATGAAAGTTCATCAGACGGCAATGATGATGTCGTAGAAAATACTCCTTGACTTTTATACACTTTGAACTAGAAATAGAACCACTTTTGAATTAGGTGTAATAAGTGTTAACTTGGTTTTGGATTTTCTAGTTCAATTAAACTTTAATTTATTAGTTTTAATGTATTTATTGATTGTTGTTGTGTTGTTGTTGTTGTTGTTGTTGTTGTTATTTTATGTTGCTATTAGGGATTTTAGTATGCTGGCAGGTGGTGTAGCTGCCAAAACAGGCATTTTATACCAAAATTAAAATCCAGAAAACCGACCAAAGTTGGTCGGTTTCTAATATAAAAAAAAATTCTGCAAATTACCGATCAAAGTTGGTCGGCTAATGAACAAGGAATTCCCAGAATTCAACATTACCGCCCAGCTTTGGTTGGTATTGTTAAATTTAAATTTTTTTAAAAAAATATATATTTTCATTTACCAACCAACTTTTGTCGTTATTTAAAATTTAATAATTAATAAAAAAAACATAATTTAAATACACCGACTAACTTTGGTCGGTAAAATTAAATTATTAAAATAAGTTTCCGACCAAAGTTGGTCAGTAAGTCTTTTAAATTTTTCAGATGGCCGTTTTAATATACCGACCTACCTTGATCGTTTATTAAAACGACCATCAAAATAGCGACCAAGCGTATTTGAACGCATTTTGGTTGGTAATTGGCCATAACCGACCAACGTTGGTCAGTTTTTCTGGTCGATATTTACTGGATTTCTAGTAGTGATAGTCCTGAACATAAATAAATTTGGAAAACTATTATTTTTATAATGAACTACATAATACACTATCAGATGACCGAGAAGACGAAGTATCATTATTATAAAATAATAAATGATGAGCCCTTTAATAAATACAAAAGTTTTGGGAATTTTTTTTAAAATGTAATAGTGATATTTCGGGCCAAAACCAGCTTTCGTAATTTGCCAAAATGTAGATAAAATCTATGGCCAAACATGTATTTGCCAAAAAAATCCAAATATATTTGTTAAAATAGCACGGGCTAGCCAGTTTTTATACTGGTCATTCAAAAATAGTCAGTGTTTGCCAAGTCATTGAAAAATAGTCACTATTTTGCTGCAACCGAGACCAGCCCAATGGAGTTCGGTGCACCTATGTATGAACTTCCAGCATATTATGTTGTAACTACAACACGTGAAAAGTTCCAACATAATATATTGGAGATTCGAGTACATGTGTATGAACTTTCAGTATAATATACTGGACCGGTATACTTTGCTGGAGTTTCAAAAAAATATATTGGAACTCCAGTATATTATATTGGAGTATTTTTCGAATTTTGAACAGTGTTTTCGTTCAGATTTACTTTTACATAAAAAATAATAAAATTTCAGTTATTTTTGAAACTGTGGCAATTTTTAAATAACCACTTATAAAATTTAACTATTTTTAATTTCTCCCAATATATTTTGATAAAATCTATAGTCAAAGGGTCTAAGACGAAGGTAAAGTCTTCCCCTTTGGTCCAAGGAAAGTACATTTGCAAACTCAAGCCCACGTCTCCTTTTCGGAACTACTTTTCCTCTCACGTTTTTGGTCGCTTTCGGAGTACTTTTTTCCATAACCAAAATTTCTTCTTTAGCTTTTGAGGATATGAGATTTGTACAAAGAGGATGAGATCAGCTACGTTCAAGAACTAAGTCAAACCTTTTAAGGCCCCAAGCCTATCAGACTAACCATTTAGTTAGAAGGAAGTGGGGAAATGAGGATATAGCTCGAAAAATTATTATTCACGGTTGATTTTTCCATCAATTTTATTTTAATTTGTTGATAAAGTATAGAACTAATATATATGTAGTTAATTAACCATAGTTGACCCTAAAAACATAAGTTTGCGGGTGCCCTCTCTTGGGTTTATAGGCACAAATTAATGTAACTTTTAGACATCGAGTTGGACGTAACACTACCTTCAAAGTATATAACCGTATTTTTAGAATATAATTTGTATTAATTTTACTCTTAATTAAAAAGTAATACTAGTTGTAATCTACATCAAAGCTGATGGGTGCTCAAGCAAGCACCCATTGCGTTTTCTGAAACTGTACACTTTTATGTTGGAAACTAGTACTAATATACGCACCCATCACAGAGTGTATATATTTAGTTAAAAATGATTGAGCACCCACGGTTTTAAAATTTTGAGTTATAAATTGTAATAATACTTTACAACTAATCAGAAGAAATTTTGAATCGTATCAATCAAAGCATTAAGCCACTGTCTTGTGAAAATACTATGCAACTGCAAAGGAAGAAAAGAAAAGGTGAAGAGTTCCTCTCAGAAAAACAAAGACAGGGCTTACGTCTTCTCCTTTTACAGTGTCTTTTCTTTTTGGAAGTTTCTTGTTACCCTCCTTTTAATCCTTTTTACTCGAAATGCTACTCCCTTTTTTCCTTCTTTTAGTTTGTCTCTTGCCACACCCTGATTCAAACGTAGTTCCATTCATATCTTACTTCCATTAGTTTTCAAGAAAATTTCAGAATTAGAGTAACTTGACTCTATTTTTACATGATAAATTGGAAGAACAAATTTATTTGCTATAACATGAATGTTTTGTTGTCAAATGAAAAGAAGATCATGTATTCATTTTGAATATATAAATCGTCATTTGGTTTGAAATAGTTTTCAGTACGGCGAAACAAAAGGTTTGATTCATTTAAAGTTGAAAGTGATTACTCTGGAATTTTTGTTGCGTATATTTTCATAATTGATGATAGTTTCTTTTCTTTCATTTTAGATACGGTTGAAATCGAGTTCGCCTACAACTTGGTAGATTAGGGTTGAAACGTGGAAACCAGGGAATGAAGATCGACCTCGAGTCCCACCGAGCTAGAACCCAAGGTCGGAACGCCTGCCTTCGAGAAACAGTGAGTCTGATATCGACCTTAGCCTCGAACGAGCTCGGAGAAACATTGTTGAGATAACTAAACAAAATATCAAAAATATACGTGACCGGTCGGATATTGCGGCGGGAATCTCGGCACGTATCAGTTAGGAACCGTCAACCGGCAAATCAAGAGATTTCTAACTTTTATGGAAATGTACCTAGAGTAGGATTCCTCTAGTATATAAAGGAGATCTGAAAATTCATTCAACACATGGTAACATGCATCCCAAAGCAATATATTGTTATTCTCTTTAAGTTCTTATTATTCTCTTGTTGTTCTGTTCTGATATCAAGCAAAATACTTTTGGCTCAAGGGTGGCCAACCTTTCAAGGCTAATAGCATGTTTGGCCAAGCTAGAAAAATCAACTTATTTTGAGAAGTGCTTTTTTCAAAAGTACTTTTGAAGAGAAACAGTTTGTGTTTGGTAATCACTCTGAAAAACACTTTTGAGCAATAATTTGGTGTTTGGCAAGCTTTTCAGAAAGTGCTTTTAAGTATCAAATTATGAATAAGGACATGAAAAGATTTATTTAACAGTTAGTATTATAAGTAAATAAATAATCTCAAAAATTTGTTATTACAGGCAATAATTAAATCTTTTTATTTTATTTAAGTAAAATATGAAAATAAAATTTAAAAGTACTTAATTCTTTTAATATAAGTTAAATATATTAGAAATTATTCAACAAATATAAAATCATTCACCCCTAAGGTCACTATTTATTAGAAAACTATCCTAAAATAATAAGAAATATTTATACATTAATATCTTAAGTATTAGGTTTAACGGTTATTTTGGTATATATTATATTTTGTTAAGGGTATTCTTGGTAAGAAGAAAAGTCAAAACTGTTTATGCTTCTGGGAAGAAGCTACTTTTTTCTGCTTCTCAGAAACTGCTTCTGCTTCTTCCCAAAAGCACTTTTTTTTACTCAAAAAAGCTTGGTCAAACACCTCAAGTTAGGGGGAAAAAGTGCTTTTGAGAAAAAAAAATACTTTTTGCCTCTTGAGAAGCTTGGCCAAACAGACTATAAGACTGTTCAACTTGTGTGGTTTGCATTTACTTTTACGTTACTCATTTCAATTGCAATCTGATTTATCGTTTTGTATCAAGTTAGATCACGTATCCTTAAAACAACTTACAAATTTAACTATTATACAATTTTGAGGGTAAACACATTTGCTAGTATGTTGATGACATAATGATCAGTTAGAAAAGTAATGATGAACTTCCATACAATTGAAGAAAGAATTTGTTATTAAAGATCTTGTTGATGCATAAAGGATAATTATATATGGAAATCAAAACTGTAACAACCCGGTCAGTCATTTTGAGAATTAGCACCCCGATCCCCTAATAACCGCTTCTCCCATGTCTATTTATGTTATTGGAACTTGTCGGAGTGTTGAGTGATGAAATCCAGGGTGATCTTGGACACGTAGTCCATAAATGTGGAATTTAGATTTAGAAATCTGATCGTAGCTAGAGCTGTGTGAAGACGGATCCGGAATGGAATTCCGTCGACTCTGTTAGCTCCATTGGGTGATTTCAGGGTTAGGAGCGTGTTCGGAATGTGTTTTCGAAGTCGGTTGTAGATTTAGGCTTGAATTGGAGAAAGTTAGAATTTCGACGATTTCGGCCGATAGGTGAAATTTTGATATCGGACTAGGAATGGAATTCTGAAAGCGACAGCAGGTCCGTAATGCCAATTGTGACCAGTGTACAAAATTTGAGGTCATTCGGATGAGTTTTGACGTGTTTCGGCATGAGATGTGAATTTTAGAAATTTCATAAGTTCTTAGGCTTGAATCTATGCATAATTGATGGTTTTGATGTTATGAGATGTATTTTTAAGACTCGATCAAGTTTGAACAAGGTATTAGGGTCAGTTGGTAGGTTTGGTTGAGGTCCCGGGGGCCTCGGGGCTGTTTCGGATGGCCAACGGGTGAATTTGGAACCTTAAGAGCAGCTGAACCATTTCTAGTTCTGGTGTCTCGCACCTGTGATGGTTTTTCCGCAAGTGCGGACACACAGGTGCGAAGGGGGTGCACGCAGGTGCGGATGTAGCTTAGGCTGGCCTGACTCGCAGGCGCGGAAGAGTATCCGCAGGTGCGGAGCCGCACCTGCGACCCAGCCACTGCTATTTGCTATTTGCTATTTGCATTAGAAATCATGTGCTAGGTTCAACAACTTAACTACGCTTCTGTATTTCCTGTTTCGAGTCAAAAAGATGTGTTAATAAGTAAATTCCGCCCTAAATAATAATAGATTCTGATTTCTGAAAGCGTTTGTGCATTTAGAAAAGCATGCGTAGGTTTGCATCATTCCACACCCTGTATGCATTTTGATATACTGTTTCGTAGGACACTGCATTCACATTAGTTTAAATACTCACTCCTTTACCACGATTAAGTCTAAACATGATAACTTGAGTTTGTTAAACCCGCCTAGGCAAGCCTTAGGCATTAAGTTTATTAAAACTGGGAAAACTCTCTTTGTATTGTTTGGCTAATCCCATATCAGAATTCATATTCTAGAACTGGTAAAAAGATTTCTTCTGAAACTCAGTAATCAGACTGCCCCATTACTGTATTCTCACTTAGGCATCCTGCCTTAGGTTCTGAAATTCAAAGACCTCTTTGTGTTTGAGTCGTGCTAGTTATGTGTACTAATTTGTGGAGGAATTCATGAGCCTCATATATGCTCCTGTGTGTCCCCTATACTTGCAGTCCTACATGTTTTATTTGTCGCTTAGAATTTTTCCTTTAAACCTAGGGGTTCTGCCTAGTACCAACCCTTTAGGATAGTAGTCCTAACTTCCTCCAGGACTGATAAGATGGGATGGGTAATAGCACGCAATAGAATCTGTGACCAACACACGCTTTAATTACCTTCATGGGGTGGGAAGGATAGAATATGGATATGATGACCGGTGCGCTAATACCACGTGTAGCCCCTCTTCGAGGAGTGATTACCGGGTATTTCATTGATGTGATCCGTATTACTTTAAACCTAGGATATTTTCTCAAATGTTTACTTATAATTTCTTTTAAACTTTCAATAAAACTATGAAATCCCCTCTTATGTGAGCCTCGCTTGTTATTTGCTTATTGTTTGAATTCACGAAACCATTTGGCCGGGACCCACAGTTGTGGATCTTGAGGGGTGCCTAACACCTTCCCCTTAGGATAACTTCAAGCCCTTACTCAATCTCTGGTAATGCAAACTAGTTCATGATTAACTACTCAAGGTGCCCTAACGCACCATAAAAATTGTTAGGTGGAGACTCTTCCTTTAATTTCTTCTTTCCAAAGGAGTTTGTCCCAAAAATGTCCTGAACCCGATCTCCGCGAGGAGATAAAAAGGGGGCGCGACAGCATGGAGACTCTGCTGGGGATTATAGGCTTTTACCAATGCAAATTGTTTCGTGAATTTATGCCTTTATTTTAAATACTTGCGCCCTTTCCTATCCCCTTTGCATGCGATTAATTGTTTACTTCGAGTACTTATTTATTTTTTCAAAATGTAACTGACATGTCTCTTTGTTTCCTTTTTTGTAACTGCTTTAAATAATTATTACTATTTTTTACCGCTTTCTTTAACGTGCAAATACGTGACAACTTGTTTTAAATACTTATTACATAAACCATGCTCAACATTCATACTCTAATCGTGCCAAACAAAATACTATAGCAATGCTTGATGAGTATTTGCGCTCTTCCTATATTATTACCTCCTAAATTCGGAAAGGCTTATTAGCAGTAAAACCAGTCGATCAGCGGTGCAGTCGACGGTTCCGTGCCTTTCCCCTTTGAGTTGTCCGCTCGAAGGTACAGTATAAAACCACATAGAAACCTTATTCTATCGAACTGTTGCATGCATCATGGTCAAACCTAGTCAAAGTTAAAGTGTTGTCCGCACGATATCTTTTAAGATAGCCTTATCCAAAAGTCCACCGGGTTTCCCTGAACCCAAACAGACGCCTTCACGTTATGTGCATTTATTTGGAAAACTAAATGCTTCTTGCTAATTATTGACGTTAAATAGTCGAGTCTGGTGGGGGCAAGGGACTAACCTATTTGTTTTGCAGAACAAAAAAAAAAGAGGCACGAAGTCCCCAGATTCGGCATGGTCTCCAACATTCACCCAAAACTGCTGAGTTGGTGGGAGGAGCTGCACTCTAGCAACAAAGCTATCGTCATGAAACATTTGGGGTAATCTACCATCACTTCTGGAGATCCATCCTAACAAAATGATAGTAGAGGATGCTACCCTATTCTGGGATCGCAAAAGGTCTGTCTCCCGCTTTGGGAGCATCGAAATGGCACCGTTGATATAAGAGATAGGAGGGTTGGCTAACCTAGCATGGGAAACACCGGGTTTGTTGATGCCTGAGAACCGCACGGGCAAAAGTTTCCTCAAAATGATGGGTCTGAAAAAGGACGTGGAGTTGATATGTCTGGAGGACTCGTACATTCCTTTTGATTACATGTACGAACAGTATGGCTACAACAAATAATACCGTACCTACCATGACGAGTTTTCTATCACCTCTCTAGGACACGTCCATCGCCGAGCGTTCGTGTTTATGGTCCGCTTTTTGTGATTGATCATTTTCCCGATGAAGAAAGAAAGAATCTATACCAGGTTAACTATGGTAACTAAGACCACAATGGAAGGGTTAAATGGGCAATATTTCAGCATTGTGCCCATGATCGTTGCAGATATGTACCGGGCTCTCGAAAAATTTCAACAAGGAGCAAAACATTTCGAGGGTTGCAATCTATTACTCCAACTCTGGCTTGTAGAACATCTTCAAAAAAGGGGAATATCGACAGGACATCCACCACCGAATGTGGGATGACCACATCGCTTTCCATCACCCAAAGCGAATGAACTATATCCCTGACATGTTCGCTCAACCTGAGGATGCCGAAGGATGGGTCAAGCTCTTTAATAACCTGACTGAAGAACGGGCTCAGTGGATGTTCGAATGGTTTCCAACGGATGAGTTCATCATTCGATACCGAGACGCATCGTTTCTGGTAGTGATTGGTTTCAGAGGGACCTACCCTTACGTCCCTCTTCGAGTTATGATGCAGGCAGGAAGGAAACAAGTCATCCCTAGGGTCGAGAAGATGAGCCATCTCCAAGCCGACTTTCAAAACAATGACAGCCCTCACAGTTCCCAAGCTCAGCACCTATAGCACTGCAAGGTTATACTCGAGAAATACACCATCGAGCCGGACAGGTATCACACCAGTTATATCCCTTTCTATCCGTATTAGTTAGAAGGAGATCTGGGTGGTCAGAGCAAGCCAAGGTACATCCGAGGTCACAGAGTTTTAGATGAAAGGGCTGAAGCACAAGTCAAGTTCAACCAGTTGCGTAAAAGGATCCGGGAGAATGAGGATGATCACCACAAGATACATGAGTCCAACAAAATACTGATCGAGGAATGGAAGGACATGTCTATTAGCGCCAACAAAAGGCTGGGATAGTTGGAACGAGGTATAATCGATTTAGAAGAAAAGTTCATCAAAAGGGTTGAAGATTGTCAAAAGGATGAAGGAGGTGCAGGGGGATATTTAGCCAGAACTTATTTGCTGCTGGGACTTCGCGAGCTGGGAAGGCTGTTAGAAGCAGGAATGCCGAATCTGGGGTAGGTCCTTCTGGGACCAAGTAAATAGGGATGTCTTTATTTTTCCAACAATGTAATAAGGTCAATGGCCATTAGTGATTTATTTTTCGTCTGTCGTTTTAGGATTCGTCTATTTCTCTTATCAATAAAATGAGGCATTTAGCATTTTAAGTTCTCCAAATCAATTTGTTGCTACGCCTACCTCGGGCACAAATAGGTCCCCAACTTAGGACACGCTTTCATTTCCGCATTATGTGTTTAAATACTGCAATACTCTTTTTATAATCCTCACTGACTTGGTTACCTTTTGGTTTTATTTTTTCTTACACCCCTCCCCAAAGGTTAGTTCGTACATTCTGGCATCATCAGCCTATCGCACCAGATCCAAGGGCCCTCCACCTACTCCTCCCCTAGTCCTCCTAAGTACAAAACAAAGGCTAAAGTAAGATGGAAGAGTCCAGCGGTATCAGAAAGGAGAATGCGATTTAAAGGGTAGAGGCTACTGATGGCCGAGGTATTCAGGTCCTGCATGAGAACATGTCGCCGCTTGAACAAAAATTGTTGATGTTTCAGGAAGAACTAGATCAAGTCCAGAATCTGGCCGGCTTATCATTTTCCCTCAACGTCCCTGACGTCAACCTTCCAAATGCTCAAAAACACCACATCTCCATACAATATCCCAAGACAGCACACTACTCCCTCAAAGAACCAAACCCTCCCGACACAGTACAATGCTTGCCACACTTCAAATAACACCCCACTGCTCATTCCAGAACCTCAAAACCCCACAAAATACCATTTTCACGCCTATAGCAATCCCATCTATGTGGAAACCATGACCCATTCCTCTCCGCCTATCCCACAAGCGTCCGAGTCTGATGAAAAGGATTTACTTATGAGGAACCTGGACGAAGAGCTTAAGAAACTGACCAGTCGAGTTCAGAGTGTTGAGGGGACCAAAGGGATAGAAGGGTTGAACTATGAAGACCTTTGTATCCAACCTGATGTCGAACTGCCCGAGGGGTACAAACCTCCAAAGTTTGAAATGTTTGATGGTACTGGTGATCCGAGAGTCCATCTGAGGACCTACTGTGACAAATTGGTCAGCGTGGGAAATGATGAAAGAATCCGCATGAAGCTGTTCATGAGGAGTTTGAAGGGAGATGCACTGTCTTGGTACATCGGCCAAGACCCCAAGAAACGGTCAAACTAGGTAGGCATGACATCCAATTTCATGGACAGGTTTAGGTTCAACACAGAGAACACACCAGATGTGTTTTACATACAGAATTTGAAGAAGAACCCTACAAAACCCTTTTGCGGGTATGCTACTCGCTGGAGGTCCGAAGCCGCTAAAGTCAGACCTGCTCTACAAGAAGAACAGATGAACAAATTCTTTGTCCGAGCTCAGGATCCGCAGTATTATGAACGGTTAATGATGGTTGAGGGCCGCAAGTTTTCTGACATCATCAAATTGGGTGAGCGAATTGAAGAAGGTATTAAAAGCGGTATGGTTACGAATTTTGAAGCCTTGCAAGCCACTAACAAGGCTCTACAGTCTGTTGGTGTGTCTAAAAAGAGAGATGTGGGAGACGTAATGGTTGCACAAAGAACCAAGTCCCCACTCAAGTAACAAACCTATCCGACACCTCCACTCACATATCATCCCTCACCAAATTACCAAGAACCATTACCACATTACCAAGCTCCATCGCCAAATTACCAAACTCCACCACCTTTATACCAAAATCCACCACCCACATATCAACCCGCTTCGCCCAAATATCCACAACTTGCTCCTGTCTACCACACCTATAATTCCCAGCCATCTCATTACCAATCCCCTCCTGCACTCCAAAACTTCCCTAGACCTCGTCCCAATTTTGATCGTCTTCCTCCAAAGCAATATAGTGCCATAGCCGAGCCCATTGACCAGCTATATGAAAAACTAAAAGCCGCTTGTTATGTTACACCTATCCCTGCTTCCACCTTTGAAAATCCCTCTCAGTGGGTTAACCCAAGCAAATCCTGTGCATACCATTCCGGCATGAAAGAGCACACCATCGAGGAATGCCGCTCTCTAAAGGAAAAAATACAGGCCCTCATCGACAACAAGATTATTGTGGCAAAAGACCCCGCTCCAAATGTTTGCGACAATCCTATGCCAGACCATAAGGGTAGAGGCGTCCATATGGTTGAAATAGAAGATGATTGGGACCCCGACGGGTCAATCGGGTTGATCGCAGAAGGTGATAACCCAAAGAAATCCGCAGTCACTCTCAAACCAATCATAGTCTATGCCGTTCGAGTTTGAAGCAGCACCGCCGGCAAATTCACCAGTGCCGATTGAAATTGAGTTCGTAGATCCAGTATATACACCAGCTTCATTCGAGGTCGCAAGCTTGCCAGCCCGAACACACATTCCGTTTGAAATAAAGATGGCTACACCCATTCCGGTGGCAATGTCAACCACGCCACCCTTCTACTCAAAATCTATTCCTTGGGACTACACAGCCGAGGCGAGAAGGAAAAGCAAGGCCAGGTCTGAGGAAGTTGTCGCATCATAGGGTATGACTAGAACTGGTAGGGTCTACACCCCTGAGCATCTGGCCGAGTCGAGCAAGCAGACCGCCAATCGACCTCCTTATTGAGACAAGTCGGGATGACCTTTGGAGAAAGATAACGGCGAAGGAGTATTCAGTCATCTACCAACTGAAAAAAATACCGGCATAGATATCCATCCTCTCTCTGATGCAAAATTCCGAAACACACAGGAATGCTCTGTTGAAAGTATTGAATGAAGCATATGTGCCAAGTAACATCACCAGTGAGGAAATGGCCAATATGGTAGGCCAGGTACTGGAGAGTCATAAAATCACTTTTCATGCGGATGAGCTACCACCTGAAGGATTGGGGCACAACAAAGCGATGCACATCACCATGCAGTGCGAGGATCATTTCATCACAAGAATCTTGATCGACGGAGGTTCCAATCTTAACATATGTCCGCTGATAACACTCAAGAAATTGGGTAAAGGGCTACATGAGATAAAGTATGGGGCGGTCAATGTAAAGGCTTTCGATGGTTCTCAGAGGTCCACCATGGGGGAGACCAGTGTATGTCTACAGATGGGACCGACTATGTTCGAAGTGAATTTCCAGGTAGTGGATGTTCCGGCATCCTACAACCTGTTGTTGGGATGACCCTGGATTCATGTTGCTGGGGTCGTGGCATCAACACTACATCAGGCGGTAAAATTCGAATGGAACCACCAAGAAGTGATTATTCATGGTGACGGTAGCAACCTTATTTATAGTTGTCAAACTATTCTGATGGTTGAGGGGAAAAGGAAGATGGGTGGAGGAACTTATCACCATATTGAACGGCTCAATGCCATCGACAAGGACAAATGATGGGATAACAAGATAGAAAGCATCTTGAACTATGGAGGATATGAGCCAGGCAAAGGGCTAAGTAAAAATCTCAAAGGGATCACGAAGCCTATAAATCTTAAGGAGCATGGTACCACTTTCGGTCTGGGTTATGAGTACACCTGGCAGGAATTCAACGACTGGTCGCCACCTTGGCGCAATCCCTATTACCCTCTGGAACAACCGATACCTCATCTTGAGCAGACTTTCAAGCAAGCTGACACTGTCTACGATTCAAATGAAGAGGAAGCACTTGCAGCAATGAGGGGCTTGTTTCTACAGAATGATTATACGGATTGCTGTGTTATCCTTGAGGGGGAGGGGGAGGAAGGCCCCTCCATACAGAATATGATCAAGGGGACATATCTGAAGAACTTGTCTATCAAGACAACCAAAGCCCGACGAGCCTCGGGGTAGCAAGGCTAAAACAAGCATTATTTACTTTTTCATTACTAAATGATTTTCCTGAATTTGTTTTTCATTTATGCAATAAAGATCTTCAACGTTCGATATTTACTGCTATTGTTTTCCTTATTACTTTATTTATAAAACATTACTATTAATTGTCATGATGAACCGATGACTGTGACATGCAATGAAACAACGCATCAAACGAACATTGATTCAGATGAAGATGACATACCTGAGGAGATTGTCAAGGAAGTTGAGAACTTTGAGAACAGACCTAAGTCCAACCTGGATGAGACCGAAGTTATCAACCTGGGAGATTCAAAAAATGTCAAGGAAACTCATATCAACATTCATTTGTCACCATCAGAGAAGAAAGAATACACAGAGTTTCTAAGGGAGTATGGGGATGTGTTTGCATGGTCGTATGATGGCATGACTGGTCTAAGTACGTCTATTGTGGCTCACAAACTGCCACCCAATCCAACATGTCCGCCAGTGAAACAAAAGCTTAGAAAGTTCAAACCCGACATGAGTTTGAAAATCAAAGAAGAGGTTACCAAGCAGATCAACGCCAAAGTTCTCCGGGTAGTGGAGTATCCGAAATGGTTAGCTAACATCGTACCTGTGCTGGAAGGTCAGAGTCTACGTCGACTACCGGGATCTCAACCGGGCCAGTCTGAAAGATGACTTCCCCTTGCCAAACATACACATTATGATTGACAACTGCGCCAAGCATGAATTGCAGTCCTTTATGGATTGCTTCACTGGTTATCACCAGATTTGGATGGATGAGGAAGATGCTGAGAAGACGGCATTCATCACGCCATGGGGAGTGTATTGTTATAAGATGATGTCATTTGGTCTAAAGAATGCAGGGACCACTTACATGAGGGCCATGACCACCATATTCCATGACATGATTCACAAAGAGATCGAGGTGTACATAGATTACGTAATTATCAAATCAAAGAAAGCTGCTAATCACATGGAGAATTTGGGGAAATTATTCAATCGGTTACAAAAATACAATCTGAAACTGAATCCCGCGAAGTGTGCATTCGGGGTTCTTGCTGGGAAGTTGCTGGGATTTATTGTAAGCCGCCGGGGAATAGAGTTGGATCCGTCCAAGGTCAAAACCATTCAAGAGTTTCCACCACCAAGGAACAAGAAAGATGTGATGAGCTTCTTGGGGAGGCTTAATTACATCAATCAGTTTATAGAACAGCCTACAGTCATCTGTGAGCTGATCTTCAAGATGCTGAAGAAGGACGCCGCAACTAAGTGGACCGAGGATTGTCAAAAGGCTTTTGACAGAATCAAGGAGTACCTCTCAACACCTCCGGTTCTAGTACCACCTGAGCCAGGTAGACCTCTGTTACTCTACCTTGCAGTGCTAGATGGAGCTTTCGGTTGAGTTCTTGGACAACATGGTGAAACAGGAAGGAAAGAACAAGCTATTTATTACCTCAGCAAGAAGTTCACTCCGTATGAGGCCCGATATTCTTTATTGGAACGCACTTGTTGTGCTTTGACCTGGGTCGCACAAAAGCTGAGGCACTACTTTTGTGCCTACACAACATATCTCATATCAAGGATGGATCCATTGAAGTATATGTTTCAGAACCCCATGCCCGCTGGCAAGCTAGCCAAGTGGCAGATCCTGCTGAGTGAATTCGACATTGTTTACATGACTCAGAAGGCGGTTAAAGGACAAGCTCTGGCAGACCATCTTGCTGAGAATCCCGTAGACGGAGAATACGAACCCCTGAAAACGTATTTTCCTGATGAAGAGGTATCGTTCGTAGGAGAAGCCATTGCAGAATCCTACGACGGTTGGAGGATGTTCTTTGATGGAGCAACAACCTTCAAAGGAGTCGGTATTGGAGCAGTATTAGTATCAGAGACTGGTCAACATTATCCAGTATCCGCCAAACTCAGGTTCCCTTGCACCAACAATATGGCCGAGTACGAAGCCTGCATTTTGAGACTCAACATGGCCATTGACATGAACGTCCAGGAGCTGTTAGTGATTGGTGATTCAGACTTATTGGTACATTAGGTACAGGGAGAATGGTCAACCAAGAATTCCAAGATATTACCCTATTTGTATCACGTTCAGGAGTTGAGAAAGAGGTTCACAAAGATAGAGTTTCGGCATGTCTCCAGAATCCAGAACGAGTTCGCCGATGCTTTGGCTACTTTTTCATCTATGATTCAGCATCTAGACAAGAACTTCATTAATCCTATTCCGGTGAAAATCCACAATCAGCCAGCTTACTGTGTCCGTGTCAAAAAAAAAGCAGATAGAAATCCTTGGTTCCATGATATCAAGGAATACTTGGCAAAAGGAGAATACCCGGAGCTTGCGAATGCCACTCAGAAATGCACGCTTCAAAGGTTGTCTAAAAATTTCTTTCACAGCGGAGGAATCCTGTATAAAAGGAATCCCAATTTGGGTTTGCTAAGGTGCGTTGATGCAAAGGAAGCATCCAAGCTGCTCGAGGAGATTAGTGTTGGGACCTGTTGCCCGCATATGAACGATTTTGTTCTGGAAAAGAAGATACTCCGAGCTGGTTACTTTTGGATGGATATGGAAATGGAATGCATCCAGTATGTCCGGAAATTCCACTGGTGTCAGATACATGGAGATACGATAAAGGTAACCCCCAGTGAGCTTAATGCCACAAGTTCACCCTAGTCGTTCGCCGCTTGGGGCATGGACGTCATTGGACCAATCGAGCCTGCCACCTCTAACGGACATAGGTTTATTCTGGTTGCCATTGATTACTTTACTAAATGGGTCAAAGCAGCCTCCTACAAAGCAGTTACCAAGAAAGTTGTGGCCGATTTCGTTCGCGACCGCGTTATTTGTCGATTCGGGGTTCCAGAGTCAATCATCACCGATAATAGTTCTAATCCCAAAAGTGACTTGATGAAAGCCATGTGTGAAACCTTCAAGATCAAACACAAGAATTCCACAGCTTACAGACCTCAGACGAATTGAGTCGTTGAGGCCGCCAACAGGAATATCAAGAAAATACTAAGGAAGATTATAGAAAGGCACAAACAGTGGCATGAGAAGTTATCATTTGCCTTATTGGGATATCGCACCACAGTCCGCACATCAATCGGGGCAACTCCCTATATGCTGGCCTACGGCACAGAGGCTGTAATTCCTGCCGAAGTGGAGATCCCATATCTGAGAATTATACAAGAAGTTGAGCTCAGCGACGTAGAATGGGTAAAGAGCCGTTATGAGCAGCTAGCCCTCATAGACAGAAAAAGAATAAATGCAGTTTGTCATGGTCAGCTATATCAAAATAGAATGTCCAGGTCCTTTAACAAGAAAGTCAAGCTGAGACGATTCGCACCAGGGCAGCTGGTGTTAAAGAAAATCTTTCCACATCAAGATGAAGCCAAGGGGAAGTTCTCTCCCAACTGGCAAGGCCCGTACATGGTTCATAGAGTGCTGACAGGAGGAGCACTCATAATTGTAGAAATGGATGGAGAAGTTTGGCCAAAACCAATCAATTCAGATGCAGTCAAGCGCTACCATTTGTAATCTTCATGTTTTCTCAATTATGTAAATTGAACTACGCCTGACCTGATTCCTGTTTAAGAGGGGATACGTAGGCAGCTCTATGGGTTCGGTCACGATTCAATAAAAATCTATCCCCCCCCAATAAATGGAAACTGGGGTAGAATTTTGAGGAGGACCCTCAAAATTCTGAAGCAAGCAGCAGGCCAGAAGTATTCACCCAGCCAGCTGGGGCAGAATTTTTAGGAGGACCCTCAAAATTCTGAAGCAAGTTCAGCCAGCCACGGCATGATAAGCAGTCAGAGGCATCCACCAGCAAACTGGGGTAGGAGAGGTTGCAATGTCTCGAACCGTGTCATGTCATCGGTTCATCTAAAACTATTTTAGTTTATATATTATACTTTTACGAAATCATGCATATTTATCGAAACAGCTTGTTTAGCGAGCACTACCCCAATGATGCGAACAGTATCATGATCAAGTAGACGAGCCAAGCAGAGCCAGCGGGAACGCAAACTAACCTTCCCTTTACAAAACTCACGATCTTTCTTTGGATGCAGGCACAAAATTACAAAAGCCCCAAAACATATTATCTGTTCAAAGGACAGACATCGTTCCTCAAACTCATCGCACACGCCAACATTTATTATCCGCATAAATGATGCTTCATCATCGCATGGTCTACCGCAATTAAACGCCAACATTTATTATCAGCACAAATGATGCTTCATTATCTAAATTCTCGACCGTAATTAAACGCCAACATTGATTATCAGCACTAACGATGCTTCATCATCGCAATGCTCTACCGCAATTAAACGCCAGCTAAGAAGTCATGTTTTCCTTCCTTTAAATTTTGCATACCATTCTGCCTTCTGAGACTAAGCACTGTCTCCATCTGCATTTTTATTTCCCGCATTACATAAGTCTACCATTCTGCCTTCCGAGACTAAGCACTGTCTCCATCTGTATTTTTATTTCTTGCATTGCATAAGGCTACCATTCTGCCTTCCGAGACTAAGCATTGTCTCCATCTGCATTTTATTTCCCGCATTGCATAAGGTTACCATTCTGCCTTCCGAGACTAAGCATTGTCTCCATCTGCATTTTATTTCCCGCATTGCATAAGGTTACCATTCTGCCTTCCGAGACTAAGCATTATCTCCACCTGCATTTTTATTTCCTGCATTTCATAAGGCTACCATTCTGCCTTCCGAGACTAAGCATTGTCTCCATTTGCATTTTTATTTCCCGCATTGCATAAGGCTACCATTCTGCCTTCCGAGACTAAGAGATGTCTCCATCTGCATTTTTATTTCCCGCATTGCATAAGGCTACCATTCTGCCTTCCGAGACTAAGCACTGTCTCCATCTGCATTTTTATTTCCTGCATTGCATAACGCTACCATTCTGCCTTCCGGGAGCTAAACGTTGCCTCTTATTTACCTTTTAAAGCAATGATCATCTCTGTCATTATCTACCTTGTTTCTTTCCGGGCTAAGCTCTGCCCTTTTTAATTCACAAGACTAAGCTCTTTCTTGTCAGCATCATACTATTGCACTTCTCATGGGATGAAATATCGCCAACCTATCAAAAGGCGTCATCGTTCAGAGGCACCATCTTCATGACCCGAGAACATCATTTCATGGCCCGCGGACCCCTTTTATCACTCTGCATATCATTATTCAAAGGCATCATGGTTCGGAGGCACCATCCTCATGGCCCGAGAACGTCATTTCATAGCCTGTGAATCCCGCATCAAGCGATTCATGGCCCAGGACATCATGGTCTAAGGACGTCATCCTCAACCGTCCAAAGACAACATTCATAGTCCAATGGAAATCTGCATCATGTTTAAATTACGCACAATCTATGCTTGTTATTCATTTGCAGGAAATCTGGCTAAGAACAGCAGCCAGGCAGGAGCGGACCGCTCCAGTTCTCCTAACTACCCCGTAAGCCATTTTGTTCACCTTACCTTGCACCTTGCGTCCGTCCTTGTGAGACTTCACCGGTATACTTCGCCGGTGACTCATGAACTACATACGGCCTGATTCCTGTATAACTAGGGATATGTAGGCAGCTCAGAAGCCAGGGTGCAACCTAAATCTTTCATATTATTTCCCTCCGGTCAACATTGGCCATCATATCTTTACCCGACAACTCTTTCATCCTTTCCGGGTAAAGATGGGGAAGTGTTGATACCCAATTTTCCCTCAAATTATTTTCAAACTTGTATATATACTCTCAAAACCACTCCTTACAGTAACTAGTATTTTCTCACAGTTTTTCGTATTTTTATCAAATTATTTTCATGTTTATTTAATACTTTATATTCCATAATTATTCATAAATGATATAATTTCAAATCATTTTTTCCCAACATGTTATTTATATCCTACAATTCCCTTAGTATTTTATTATTTCACAAATTAGCCAATATTGAAATCATTTAGTTAATTTCAGCAATTTTTGCAATTATAGCACAAATGTGCATTTATACCATTTTAAAATCAATGAATGATCATTTAAATTTTTTATATCTTAGTCAATCACCTTAATTTCATTTATTTCGTCTCAACTTATTTTTACACAATTATTAGCTATTTTATTAATTAATTATCCTATTTAATTGGGTATTTAACGTTTAGCCCATTTTTATTTAAATTATAACCAGATTTAAACCCAACCCACCTAACCCAAAACCCACAAATAACCCACAAATAACCCGGCCCAACCCCACACTTGATCTGAACCGTTGATCAAATGAGATCATCGGTCCAGATCATTGTTACCATAATAAACCTAATCATTACCCCCTCCAACCCCTTATTCTCTAACACTCACTCTCTCTCTGTCTCCCTCTGTTACTCTCTAGTTCTCTCTACAAGCCTCCTTGGCTTCTCCTCTCCGATGGATTCCGGTCATCTTCTCCGACTGGTTCTCTCACCTGAAACCATAGCTCCTCATCGTCTCATGGCTATTTGTCTACTTTGCACCAATCCACTGATGCTCTGGGGCTCTCAGGAGAACCTGGAGCAGTCCAACTCACCTCCTATGGTCCTTCTCCACTTTCTGGCCTCCCCGGCCGTTTGAGTAAGTTTACAATCCGTGCCAGCTTAGGCCGGTGCCGTCTTTGAGGTTCTTCTTACTTCTTTGGGTTCCACGAAACCCTAACCCTATATCTTTCGATTTATTCTAGATCTGCTTTAGATCTATAGTATTACGAAGCTTTTCTATGTATTTCCCTAAAAAACTTTCATCTTTAAACGATCTTTCAATTTTTAAAACTAGGGTTTCACAAAGCCTTTAATTGATTTATTTTACTTCTGCTTTAATGTTATTCTATGTTTTTCTTTGTTAATACGTTTTGATTCAAAGCTTCTTACGAAAAACCCCAATTATTTTTAGGTTTTTAGTCTGTCTTGTTTGCTATGTTTTAGCCAATCTGTATATTTCTTCTAGGCTCTCTATGTGCTCTATGTTTCTTCCTTTAATTCATGGTTAGGGTTCCTGATACCTTCTACTGACTCTGTAATATTTTCTTTGAACCTATGATTCTGTATGTTCTGTACTGGTTTTTTGAATTATTTCCCTTGATTGTGTGACACTTTCCTTGATTGTGCCTGATTCCCTGTGATTTCAATTACAGTCGATATTCTCTCGACTAATTTCCAGAATTAAACCCATACTTTGTTTTGTGAATATGCTATCAGTGTGTACTTTCCTTAATTACGTGTTATGAACCTGGTCTTTATTACACACTCCATGCTTTTACTACCCCCGTTATGGTAAGATCATTCTATTTGATTCCTTTCCCTAATTTAACTCTGATTGGCCCCTTTGAACTTGACTCCCTAATTAAAGGGAGTCCAGGCCTTTAATTGACACTGACTGGTTATTATTTCCATAATTATGATAGACTAATTATTCCTTACCTTATTTTCTTTACTCGTTTTCAGAAATATAAACACCATGCTCTCTTTAGCAAAATACAACCAATAGATACATGAACACACACAAAAACAGTACTCATATTGCTCTGAACTCTCACTTGCTTTGCTGCATATTCTGTTTTGTTCTTCTGGCTACTCAGTCAGCTGAAAGCCAAGACTGAACAACTTATTGTTGCTCTATTGCTATGCATACCACTGTCCTATGCATACCACTGTCCTTGTTGTTCTATTCGTATTCCTAAATGGTATGTTTCTAGTTTAAGTTTATAGCATCCAACTCAACATGCTTTATGTGTTCAGCATGTCTGTTTGCTTATGTGATTCCACTTTCCCTTTAGTCTAACATGTCTACTGCTTTCCCATACATGTTTCCATCATGAATCTTCCTGACTCCCAACACTATGAGCATGCACCCCCTAATACTTAGTTATTGTGTAAATCCTAATCATGGACCTAATATGTGACTTTGTTTGACACCCCTCAATCTAATGCTTTTAGATTCATGGCATGAACATTCTGTGATAACTAGGCTGTGATTGTTTAAACCATATAGCACTAGCCTAAGGATTATTTGTGTGCAAGTCTGCCTCTATTATGTGACTTATTTGTCCCCAGAACCCTATCTCTCCGCGAGGAAAGAAAAAGGGGGCGCGACAGCATGGCGACTCTTCCTTTAACTTCTTCCTTCCAAACGAGTTGTCCCAAAAATTTCAAGAACCCGATCTCTCCGCGAGGGGAAATAAAAGGGGGGCGCGACACCAGGTACTATGCTCTTCCGGCCCGATCCGAGGCCATTGCTTCAGATTCAGTCATCACAGGTATTGTTCCCGTTTTTCATAGGGATGCATCGGTATTATTTGACCCAGGCTCTACATATTCGTATGTGTCTTATTTTCTTAAGGCTATGCTAGGATTACCGAGGTTAGAGTGGAGAGGTTCCTTAGAGTATACTCCCCGCCGAGTCATTTCTTTTCTTAAGGCTCAGCGGGTGGTTGAAAAGGGGTGTGATGCGTATTTGGCTTATGTGAGAGATGTTAGTGCTGAGACCCTTACAGTTGAGTCAGTTCCATTTGTCAGGGACTATCCTGATGTATTTCCAGCTGATCTTCCGGGTACGCCACTCGATAGAGACATTGATTTCGGCATTGACTTGTTGTCGGGCACTCAGCCAATTTCCATTCCTCCCTATCGCATGGCTCCTCCTAAGTTGAAGGAGATGAAGGGGAAGTTATAGGATTTTCTTGAAAAGGGATTCACCAGGCCCAGTGTATCACCTGGGAGTGCTCCGATGTTATTTGTGAAGAAAAAAGATGGCTCGATGCGTATGTGTATTGACTACCGGCAGTTGAATAAGGTGACTGTGAAGAACAGGTACCCATTGCCTCGCATTGATGATCCATTTGACCAGTTACAGGGTGTTAGGGTGTTCTCCAAGAATGATCTGCGTTCGGGTTATCATCAGTTGAAGATTCGGGAGCCGGATATTCTGAAGACTGCCTTCAGGACCAGATATGGCCACTATGAGTTCCTTGTAATGTCATTTGGGCTGACCAATGCCCCAGCAGGATTCATGCACCTGATGCACAACATATTTCGGCCTTATCTTGATACTTTCTTCATTGTGTTCATTGATGACATTCTAGTATATTCTCGGTCCCAGGAGGACCATGAGCAGCACTAAAGGACCGTGCTTCAGACAATGAGGAAGAAGAAGTTGTATGCCAAGTTTTCTAAGTGTGAATTTTGGCTTGATTCTATGGCATTCGTAGGCCATGTGGTGTCTTCGGATGGGATCAAGGTAGATCCGAAGAAGGTGGAGGCGGTACCGAGTTGGCCCAGACCGTCCTCAGCTACTGAGATCCGCAGTTTCGTCGTCTTGGCTGGGTATTATCGCCGTTTTGTGGAGGGATTTTCATCCATTTCATCACCCATGACCAGAATGACCCAGAAAGGTGCATCTTTTATATGGACTGAGGAGAGCTTTCAGAAGCTCAAAACAGCCCTGACTACAGCCCAGTATTAGTATTACCCACAGGTTCAGGGTCCTATATAGTCTATTGTGATGCTTCGAGTATTGGCCTGGGAGCGGTGTTGATGTAGGACGGTAGGGTGATTGCCTACGCGTCCAGGCAGTTGAAGGTGCATGAGAAAAACTACCATGTTCATGATCTCGAGTTGGCAGCGATTGCTCACGCCCTGAAGATATGGCGTTATTATTTATACGGTGTTCCCTATGAGATATTCACTGATCATGGGAGTTTGCAGCACATATTCAGGCAGAAGGATCTAAATTTGCGCCAGCGTAGGTGGTTGGAGTTGCTAATGGACAATGACATCACTATATTATACCACCCGGGGAAGGACAATATGGTGGCCGACGCCTTGAGTCACCGGGCGGAGAGTTTGGGGAGTTTGGCATACCTTCATGCAGCTGAGAGGCCTCTAGCCTTAGATGTTCAGTCCTTAGCCAGTCAGTTCATGAGATTGAATCTTTCTGAGCCTTGTCGGGTATTAGCTTGTGTGCTTGCTCGATCTTCCCTTTTTGACCGTATCAGAGAGCGCCATTATGATAATCCCCACCTTTTGGTTCTTGAGGATAGAGTCCAGCGGGGTGATGCCAGGGATGTGACCATAGGTGATAACGGGATGATGAGGATGCAGGGCCGTATTTGTGTACCCAACGTAGATGGGCTTCGGGAGTTGATTCTTAAGGAGGCCCATAGTTTGCGATATTCCATCCAACCGGGTACCGCGAAGATGTACCAGGATCTAAGACAGCACTATTGGTGGCAAAGGATGAAGAAGGATATATTGGAGTTTGTAGCCAAGTGTCTCAACAGTCAGCAAGTCAAATGTGAGCATCAGAGACCGGGAGGGTTACTTCAGCAGATTGAGCTTCCAGAGTGGAAGTGGGAGAGGATCACCATGGACTTTGTTGTTAGACTTCCTCGGACTTTGAGGAAGCATGATGCTATTTGGGTGATTGTGGATCGGCTGACCAAATCAGCCCATTTCATTCCAGTGCTGACTACATATTCATCTGAGAGGTTGGCTGAGATTTATATCAGAGAGATTGTTCGCCTCCATGGTATCCCAGTATCTATCATTTCAGATAGAGGTACACAGTTCACTTCACGGTTCTGGAGAGCCGTCCAGCAGGAGTTAGGCACCAGGGTAGAGTTGAGTACAAATTTTCACCCTCAAATGAACGGGCAGTTCGAGTGCACGATTCAGATTCTCGAGGATATGCTCTGTGCCTATTTGATAGATTTTGGAGGGTGATGGGATCGATACTTTCCCCTTGCAGAGTTTGCTTATAACAACAGCTACCAGTCCAGCATTCATACGGCGTCGTATGAGGCTTTGTATAGTAAGTGGTGCAGGTCTCCCGTGGGATGGTTTGAGCCAGGCGAGGCCCGATTGCTGGGTACAGACTTGGTTCAGGATGCCCTGGACAAGGCGAAGGTGATTCAGGAGAGACTTTGCACAGCTCAGTCTAGGCAGAAGAGCTATGCAGACCGGAAGGTTCGTGACTTGGAATTTATGGCTGGTGATCGAGTTTTGCTTCGGGTATCGCCTATGAAGGGCGTCATGAAGTTCGGGAAGAAAGGCAAGCTGAGTCCGAGCATTATTGGCCCTTTTGAGGTGTTGCGACGTGTTGGGGAGGTTTCTTATGAGCTAGCCCTGCCTCCCAGCCTAGTAGGGGTTCATCCGGTGTTCCACGTCTCCATGCTCCGGAAGTATCACGGTGAACCTACTCATGTTTTGGATTTCAGCTCAGTCCAGTTAGACAAGGATCTATCATATGTTGAGGAGCCTATGGCTATATTGGACATGCAGGTTAGAAAGCTTAGATCGAAGAAGATTGACTCAATTAAGGTTTAGTGGAGGGGTCAGCCAGTCGAGGAGGCAACTTGGGAGAGCGAGCAGGATATATGGAGTCAGTACCCTCATCTTTTCACAGCTTAAGGTTTGTTTCTATACTCGTTCGAGGACGAACGATTTTCTTAAGAGGGGGAGGATGTAACGACCCGGTAGGTCATTTTTAGAATTAGCGCCCCGATCCCCTAATAACCGCTTCTCCCATTTTTATTTATGTTAGTGGAACTTGTCGGAGCGTTGAGTGATGAAATCCGGGGTGATTTTGGACACGTAGTCCATAAATGTGGAATTTAGCTTTATAAACCTGGTCGTAGCTAAAGCTATGTGAAGAAAGATCCGGAATGGAATTTCGTCGACTCTGTTAGCTCCGTTAGGTGATTTCGGGATTAGGAGCGTGTCCGGAATGTGTTTTCGAGGTCGGTTGTAGATTTAGGCTTGAATTGGCGAAAGTTAGAATTTCGACGATTTCGGCCGATAGGTGAAATTTTGATATCGAAATCGGAATGGAATTCCGAAAGCGACAGCAGGTCCGTAATGAATTTTGACGTGTTTCGGATGAGTTTTGACGTGTTTCGGCATCGAATGTGAATTCTAGAAATTTCATAAGTTCTTAGGCTTGAATCTATGCATAATTGATGATTTTCATGTTATGAGATGTGTTTTTAAGACTCGGCCAAGTTTGAACAAGGTATTAGGGTCAGTTGGTAGGTTTGGTTAGGGTCCCGGGGGCCTCGAGGTTGTTTCGGATGCCCAATGGGTGAATTTGGAACCTTAAGAGCAGCTGAACCATTTATGGTTCTGGTGTCTCGCACCTGCATGGTTTTTCTGCAGGTGCGAAACGGGTGCACGCAAGTGCAAACGTAGCTTAGGATGGCCCGACTCGCAGGCGCGGAAGAATATCCGCAGGTCCGGAGCTGCACCTGTGACCCAGCCACCGCAGTTGCACCCCGGGTCTTTTAATGAGTTTCCGCACCTGCGATTGTGTTTTCGCAGGTTCGATCCCAGTGTCGTAGGTGCGAAATACCTGGGCTATATCAAAATCTGAGGGTTTGAAATTCATAACTCCAAAATCGATTGAGAGCTCGGGATTTGGCGATTTTCAGTGGAATTTGAAGAGGATAATCATAGGTAACATTTTCTAAGCTTAATCCATTTGTATATCAATAATCTCTATCAATTTCCTCAATCTAATCAATGAAAGTGGAGGGAAAACCATGAAATTGGGATGAAACTTTCCCAAGTAGAAATCTGAGGATTTAGGGACATTTAGACGTCAGATTTTGTTGATTCTTGTTCGAGTGGGTTCATGAGAGAATGGGTGTTCGGGAAATATAAATTTTACCCGATTCCGAGACGTGGGCCCGAGGAACTTTTTGGGCGAATTTCCTAATTTTGCGTATTAACTTAGAAATAATTAGCTATTTTGTTCCCTTGAAATGATATTTACATTATGCAATCGATTTGAATAGATTTGGGCCACCCGGAGTCGGATACTCATGGCAAGAGCGTGGTATTGAGTTGATTAGCGCAGTCAAGGTAAGTGTCTTGCCTACCTTTGTGTTGTGGACTTTCCCTTAGGTATTTTTATACTGATTTTGATATGTGGGTGTCGTGTACGTGAGGTGACGAGTGCGTACACGGGTCATTGTTGCTAAAATTCCATTTTTCCTTCCATGAAATCACTCATTCTCATTCCTATATTACCGTTTCCTGTCTTAATTGAGTAGTTAGCTTAAGAATAAGCATGTCTACCTGTCCTTACTTGATTTCCTCTTATTTGCTACTAGTTGCACCATGTTTAGGTAGTTTTATTCTATTTTTGCCTGTTGTTTTTCCTGAACTGTTTAATTAAGTTGTATCCGACATACTTCTGTGTGGCATATTTAAATTGGGACTACGGACCTCGATTCGGGAGTTTCCCCCCTTTACTGGATTACATATATAAATTGGGACTACGGACCGAGATCCGGGAGCTTTCCCCTGTAATGAGACGCATATTTAAATTGGGACTATGGACGGAAATCCGGGAGCTTTTTCCTTGCATTGCATATTTAAATTGGGAGTACGGACTGAGATCCGGGAGCTTTCCCCTTGTACTGCATTGCATATTTACTGTTGAGATATATGATGTATTGAGCCGAGGGCTCTCTTTCTGTTATTAGTTCTTCCAGTTTCCATTAATCCTGTTTATCATTTGCTTATCTACATTTCACAGTTTAAATTTATATATTGACTTATTTTAAAACTCAATAGAGCCTCAACCTAACCTCGTCACTACTTGACTGGGGTTAGGCTTGGCACTTACGGAGTATCGAATGTAGAGTACTCACGCCCTTTCCTATGCATGTTTTCCCCATGTGCAGATCCAGGTACCAGTACACAGTACAGTGGCTAGGCGCATCTTAGCAGCTGCATAGAAGACAGAGAGGTAATTCTGTCGCGTCCGCAGGATCTCACGAGTCCCCTTCCTACTCTAGTATATACATGATTATTGGGGTTTTTAGGCTATTAATGCTTAAAATAGGGTGAATGGGAAATAGAGGGGAAAATGAAATATTTGAGTAATATTTGAGTTTCCGTCCTTGATTGTCCCATATGGGAAGAGGAAAAGGTGGTTGATGGGTATATAAACAATTGCTCTTCTTCTAGCTTATAAAGAGTTGAGAAGAAGGCAAGCCTAGCGCCGTCGTCGCCGTCATCGTCGTCATCGCTCCGCTTCGGCTTCGGCCTCGGATTTGGTCGAATGATTGATTAATTAATTTTTGGACCAAATTTATTTGTTAATAGTAAATATTAACAAAAATGTTGTTAAATATTTTTTTTAATAACAAAATATTAATATTAAATCCACTTCAGTTTTCTGGTTTTGTAACAGAAAATGAACTACCCTCTTCAATTTTCTCTCTTTGCCGTTTTGCAAAAATAGCCATTCTGAAGAGTTGCACCTCTTCAGATTTCAGCCCAACTTTGACTATAAATACAAGTCCGTTCTCTCAGATTTTCCATACGAATTTCTGAGCTCTCCTCCTTTCTTCTGCATATTTTAACTTCAAAGAAAGCAATAGTAAGTGTGATTTGCTACCGAACTTTGTGTTCGCTGAAACACTGATGTTTGAATTACCACTACACCAGAGTGTAATTCGTTCTATCCTGGTAGGAAATAATCCATAACCTTGGGTACTATGAGGGAATTAAATTCCTTAAGGAAACACTGTGAATTCAGTGGGCTCGAATTGGTTTTTATTTCGTTTACATTTATGTTTGAATATTTTTTTTTTTATTATCTCCAGAATTAGTTTACAAATACAGTTTACTAACAAGCTTAAGGAATTTAATATATTTTCTGTATTTGTGTTACTCACTGTTTCTGGAGAGTAAAACCTTTGTGGTTTTCTACTCTATTGGAGATTAAAATCTACGTGATTTTAACATTTGTGTCATTCTTTTACAGAAATGAAGAATGACAACGGAAACCAAGTTGTTCTGATGGTAACTGTCAATGCCTCAACAAGCCGAACAACACCAGCGGCATTAGCACTGGAGGAGAAACCCGAAAAATTTTCCGAGATTGATTTCAAGCGCTGGCAGCAAAAGATGTTCTTCTACTTGACTACTCTAAGTCTCCAGAAGTTCATCAAGGAAGATGTTCCTGTGTTGTCCGATGAAACTCCAGAGAGTGAACGCTTTCTCGTGATTAAGGCGTGGAAGCACTCTGATTTTTCGTGCAAGAATTATATTCTTAGCGGACTGGAGAACGCTTTGTATAACGTCTACAGTGGCGTGGAGACGTCAAAAGAACTGTGGATTGCGCTTGAAAAGAAATACAAAATTGAAGGTGCCGGGGTTGAAGAAGTTCATTGCCGCAAAATTTTTGGACTACAAAATGGTAGATAACAAGTCTGTTATTACCCAAGTCCAGGAATTGCAAGTGATTATTCACGATCTCCTTGCTGAAGGTATAAGTATTATTTATATTAATGTTGGTAGTATTAATTTTATTATGTTTACTAACAGAATTTTCATTGAAGGTCTAGTCAACAATGAAGCATTCCAAGTAGCAACGATGATTGAGAAATTGCCTCCGCTGTGGAAGGATTTCAAAAATTATTTGAAAACACAAACGCAAGGAGATGTCCCTTGAAGATCTCATTGTTCGGTTGAGAAGTGAAGAGGACAATAAAGCTACTGACAAGAGAGGCCGCGGAACTCAACAATAATGGGAGCAAATATTGTTGAAGATAACAAAAAGAGGAAGAAGGCTTCTGGACCGATAAATAACCGAAGCAAGAAGCGGTTCAGTGAAAACTGCTACAACTGTGGAAAATCCGAACACAAATCTATGGAGTGTCCTGCTCCGAAGAAAGAAAAGAATAAGGGTCAAGCAAACATGGTTGAAAATCATGATGATGTTGATGACTTGTGTGCCATGCTTCCCGAATGCAACTTGGTGGGCAATCCTAAAGAGTGGTGGATTGATTCTGGAACCACTCGTCATGTTTGTGCTGTTAGAGAAGCTTTTGATACTTATGCTCATGTTGGACCTGAAGAGACACTTTCTATGGGAAATGCTGCAAAGGCCAAGATTGAAGGATGTGGGAAGATATTTCTCAAAATGACTTCCGGCAAAGTGGTGACTTTGAACAACGTCCTTCATGTTCCCGAGATTAGGAAGAATTTAGTCTCTGCTGGACTTCTTGTTAAGAATGGTTTTAAATGTGTCTTTGTATCTGATAAGGTTGTAATAAGTAAGAACAAAATATTTGTAGGAAAAGGTTACCTCACTGAGGGCCTTTTTAAGCTGAATGTAATGGTTGTTGAAAATAATAATAAAATTTCAGCTTCGTCTTACTTACTTGAGTCAAATGAATTATGGCATATACGTTTGGGTCATATCAATTATAAAACCTTGCGGAAAATGATTAACTTGGAAGTATTGCCTATGTTTGAATGCAACAAATCAAAATATCAAATATGTGTGGAATCTAAGTATGTTTATAAGTCAGTTGAAAGGAATTCAAATCCTTTAGACTTAATTCACACAGATATTTGTGACATGAAGTCAATACCATCTCGCGGTTGAAAGAAGTATTTCATAACTTTTATTGATGATAGTACTAGATATTGCTATGTTTACTTACCTAATAATAAATATGAAGCAATAGACGCATTCAAGCAATACAAAAATGAAGTTGAAACGCAACTAAACAAGAAAATCAAAATGATAAGAAATGATAGGGGTGGTGAATATGAATCTCCTTTTGAAGAAACATGTTCGGAATATGGAATTATTCATCAAACAATGGCCTCTTACACGCCCCAATCCAATGGGATTGCGGAAAGAAAGAGTCGTTCATTAAAGGAGATAATGAACGCGTTGTTGATAAGTTTAGGTTTGTCAAAGAACTTATGGGGGGAAGCCGTTCTTACGGCTAACCGAATACTAAATCGAGTACCCCATAGCAAAACACAATCCATTCCATATGAAAAATGGAAAGGAAGGAAGCCCAACTTGAATTATTTTAAAGTGTGGGGATGTTTGGCAAAAGTGCAAGTTCCTAAACCTAAAAGGGTAAAAATAGGACCGAAAATCGTTGATTGTGTTTTTATAGGATATGCTACCAATAGTAAAGCATATCGATTTCTGGTTCATAAATCAGAAATCCCGACATTCACAATAATACAGGTATAGAATCAAATAATGTTGAGTTATTTGAAAATATATATCCATATAAAAAGGAATGTGAGTCTATTGGTGAAGGATCTAAACAACCTCGGGACGAAACAAAATAAAGTGCATTTAATCAGGAGGATCCAAGACACAGTAAACGTCAAAGAACGTCTACTTCATTTGGAACAGATTTTGTGACTTTCTTATTGGAGAATGAGCCTCAAACATTTAAAGAAGCTATTTCTTCTCCGGAATCATTATTTTGGAAAGAGACAATCAATAGTAAAATAGAATCCATATTGAACAACCATACATGGGAGTTGGTTGATCTTCCTCCTGGAAATAAACCGTTGGGTTCTAAATGGATCTTTAAGAGGAAAATGAAAGATGGTGACACTATTGACAAATATAAGGCAAGACTTGTGGTCAAAGGGTTTAGACAGCGAGAAGGTCTTGACTATTTTGATACATACTCTCCAGTTACAAGAATTACGTTCATATGAACGTTAGTAGCGTTAGCTGTAGTTTATGGTATTGAAATTCATCAAATGGATGTTAAGATGGCCTTCTTAAATGGAGAGTTGGAGGAAGAAATCTACATGGAACAATATGAAGGGTTTGTGGTTCCAGGTAAAGAAAAGAAGGTATGTAGACTTGTTAAGTCGCTTTACGGATTAAAACAAGCACCCAAACAATGGCATGCGAAATTTGACAAAACAATGTTGTCAAATGATTTTAAAATAAATAAATATGATAAATGTGTGTACATTAAAAATGTTCCAAATCACATAGTCATTGTTTTATTATATGTGGATGATATGCTAATAATGAGTAATGATATTGCCAACACAAATGCGACTAAGCGTATGCTAACTGGCAAGTTTGATATGAAAGAGTTGGGAGTTGCTGATTTAATTCTGGGAATTAAGATCCATAAGACTTCTCAAGGTCTGGCATTGTCACAATCTCATTATATTAAGACATTACTTGAAAAATTCAAGTACTTGGTCTCTAAAGTTGCAAAGACTCCATTTGACGTGAATCTTGAATTAGCAAATAACAAGGACAAAGCATATCAAAATTGGATTATGCTCGTGTGTTGGGATGCTTAATGTACATCATGAATTGTACACGACTAGATATAGCTTGTTCTATAAGTAAATTGAGTCGATATACGAGCAATCCAGGTCAATCTCATTGGATGGCCATGAAACGAGTTTTGGGGTATTTAGTACATACCAACGACTTTGCTTTGAACTACAGTAAATATCCTTCGGTCATTGAGGGATACTGTGATGCAAATTGGATCACCGGAACAACTGATTGTATTCACTATTGGTGGAGGAGCGGTATCTTAGAAGTCGTCCAAATAAACTTGTATTGCCCGCTCTACAATGGAGGCTGAGTTCATATCTTTAGATAAATCTGGTGAAGAAGCTGAATAGCTCCGGAATTTCTTGGAAGACATTCCATTTTGGCCCAAACAGTTGGCACCAATATGCTTATATTGCGATAGTCAAGCGGCAATTGGAAGGGTTGGGAGTGTTATGTATAACGGTAAATCTCGTCATATACGACGAAGACATAAACCGTTAGGCAACTACTCTCTAGAGGAATTATCACGATTAACTATGTAAAGTCAAGTGATAATGTGTCGGATCCACTTACAAAAGGCCTAACTAGAGAGGTAGTTGAGAAATCATCAAGGGGAATGGGACTATGGCCGAGAACAAGTCATAGTGGCGGTAACTCTACCTAGAAGACTGGAGATCCCAAGATCTAGGTTCAAGGAGATCAAACAAAGTCATTAATGACGGTTCAACATTGTCAACTAAACTTTTGGTCCATTCTCGTGATGAGACAATGTTCAGTACCAAGGATAAA
>ML402422.1:1103-18052 GCA_005239525.1 Nicotiana knightiana | reverse complement strand
GGGGGGGGGGGGTTAGGCTATTAATGCTTAAAATAGGGTGAATGAGAAATAGAGGGAAAAATAAAATATTTGAGTAATATTGAGTTTTCCTCCTTGATTGTCCCATATGGGAAGAGGAAAAGGTTTTTGATGGGCATATAAATAATTGCTCTTCTTCTAGCTTATAAAGAGTTGAGAAGAAGGCAAGCCTCGCGCCGTCGTCGTCGTTGTCGCTCGGCTCGGCTTAGCTTCGGCTTCGGATTTGGATTTGGTCAAATGATCGATAGATTGATTAATTTTTGGACCAAATTTATTTGTTAATAGTAAATATTAACAGAAATGTTATTAAATATTTGTTTTAATAATAAAATATTAATATTAAAATAAATATTAATATTAAATCCACTTCTGTTATCCAATTTTCAGTTTTCTTATTTTGTAACAGAAATTTAACTACCCTCTTCAATTTTTCCTCTTTATTATGGAATTTATGCTTTGGCCGTTTTGCAAAAATAGCCATTCTAAAAAGTTACACCTCTTCAGATATCAGCCCAACTTTGGAAATAAATACAAGTCCATTCTCTCAGATTTTCCATACGAATTTCTGAGTTCTCCTCCTTTCTTCTGTATATTTTAACTTCAAAGAAAGCAATAGTAAGTGTGATTTGCTACCGAACTTTGTGTTCGCTGAAACACTGGTGTTTGAATTACCACTACACCAGTGTGTAATTCTTTCTATCCTAGGAGAAAATAATCCATAACCTTGGGTACTATGAGGGGATTAAATTCCTTAAGGAAACACTGTGAATTCAGTGGGCTCGAATTGGTTTTTATTTCGTTTACATTTCTGTTTGAATATTATTCTTTTTATTATCTCCAAAATTATTTTACAAATATAGTTTACCAATAGTGATAAGGCATGATACGTAGACTATCAATATAACGACAAGTGACATTCTTAATTAGACGAGTTAAAGAATGGAAGAAGGCACGGGTGGAATACCCTCGGGGTTACACTGAGAAAAGAACCGGATCTGACGGCTGTGAAAGGAGAAATAGGAGCGGAATAGCTAAAGACCATTAAGAACGAAAGATGCATGAACCTGTCATAGATAAGGAAGGAAAAATCGATATATAATCACGGTTACAGAAAATCCTCAGCCATAAATACTTCCGTTATATTTTTATATGTTAAAGGGTAATCAAGGAAATTAATCCCATTAACAAGCCCGAATTAAGTAAGAAAATCGTTATAATTGAGTAATCTTATATAAGAACTTAGACCTCATTTGTAATGGCATCTGATTTTATTATTAAAATTTATGCAGTCATTCTTTACTTTATTTGCAAGGTTCTAACCGCAATTTTAGGAGTGATTATCAATCTATTTGATATTTCTTTCCTTGCTAATTATTTTCATGATTTGCTTTATTCTTCAAGTTATTGGGAAAGTGAAGTAAATTATGATTATCAGTAACCCGATTTCTTCTTGATATTGACTTTGACCGAGAAATCTATTTTTAGGTTAAACAAATTGATTTCGTTACCAGAAATATGAGAGTCTGTTCACTTTCCAAACTTCATTTTTAACGACCAAATATGTCAACCGCTAACTAGAATAACCAGCTGATCCAACAAGGTGGAACTCCACCACATTACATACCTATGGGACCCCTTCAGCAATCCCTTGAAAGTTCACTTGAAATGTCTGCTTCGCGCGTTGATAACCAGCATGGAGACGACCAAACTGTGGAGCAGGATGCTCTAAAGTAATTGATTGCAGAACACGTGAACAGTGAACTACAGGCTTTTATCAGAGGATTATCCAACGCAGTGCAAACTCCTTCACTATTGTCATGATCAGAATTACCCTCTGAACGGTCTCGTGACGGCACCTAGTCCATACGACTAGGTAAGCCTAAAACTTGCAGAAAATAAGGCAAAACAATAATAGAAACAGTAAAGAAGAAGCAATACTATAAATATTTAGTCGCTCGGCATATACAACTGTTACTTTTCCAAAACCCGGAACATCACAAAGTCACAGACTCTGAACTACTATAGCTCTATACAAAGAAATAAGGGAAATGTATCTATATATATCTCCTATATATGTACCATAGTAGGAAGGGGACTCGTGAGATCCTGCGTACGCAGCAGAATTACCTCTCGGTATCCTATGCAGCTGCTAAGATGCGCCTAGCCACTGTATTGTGTGATGGTACCTGGATCTGCACATGGGGAAAACATGCGCAAGAAAGGGCGTGAGTACTCGACATTCGGTACTCCGTAAGTGCCAAGCCTAACCCCAGTCAAGTAATGACGTGGTCAGGTTGAGGCTCTACTGAGTTTTTAAAACAAGTCAATATAAATTTAAAACAGTGAAATATAGATAAGCAATGATAAATAGGATTAATGGAAACTGGAAGAATTTATAACAGACAGAGAGCCATTGGCTCAGCACACCATATATCTTAACAGTAAATGTGCAATGCAGTACAAGGGGAAAGCTCTCGGATATCAGTCCGTAGTCCCAATTTAAATATCCTATTCAGTACAGGGGGAAAGATCCCGAATCTCTGTCCGTAGTCCCAATTTAAATATGCATTTCAGTACAGGGGAAAAGCTCCTGGATCTCGGTCTGTAGTCCCAATTTAAATATGAAATGCAGTATAGGGAGAAAGCTCCCGGATCTCGGTCCGTAGTCCCAATTTAAATATGCAAAGAAAAAGTATGTCAGATACGGCTTAATTAAACAGTCCAGGAAAAACAACAGGCAAGAATAGAGTAAAGCCACCTAAACATGGTGCAACTAGTAGCAAATAAGAGGAAATCACGTAAGGACAGGTAGGCATGTTTACTCTTAAGCTACCTAAAAATGAGCGATTTCGTGGAAGTAAAAATGGAATTTTAGAAACAATAACCCGTGTACGCACTCGTCACCTCACGTACACCGCGTCCACGTAATAAATTCAGTATAAAATTGCCTAAGGGGAAGTCCCCAACACAGAATTAGGCAAGCCACTTACCTTGACTGCGCTAATCAACTCAATACAACGCTCTTGCCATGAGTATCCGACTTCGGGTGGCCCAAATCAATTCAAATTGATTGCATAATGAAAATATCACTTCGAGGGAACAAAATAGCTAATTATTTCTAAGCTAATATGCGAAATTAGCAAATTCGCCCAAAAAGTCCCCCGGGCCCACATATCGGAATCGAGTAAAATTTATATTTCCCGAACACCCATTCGCTCATGAACCCACTCGAACAAGAGTCAATAAAATCCGGCGTCTAAATCTCCCTAAATCCTCAGATTTTTACTTGGGGAAGTTTCATCCCAATTTCATGGTTTTTCATCCAATTTCATTGATTAGATTGAGGAAATTGATAGAGATTATTGATATACAAATGGATTAAGGTTAGAAAATGTTACCTATGATTCTCCTCTTCAAATTCCACTCAAAATCGCCAAATCCCGAGCTCTCAATCAATTTTGATGTTATGAATTTCAAACCCTCGATTTTTTATATAACTAGCCCAGGTATTCCCCACCTGCGACACTAGGTCGCACCTGCGGTACTGCACCAGCGGAAACACAATCGCAGGTGCAGAAACTCATTAAAAGGCCTGGGGTCGCACCTGCGGTGGCTGAGTCGCAGGTGCGGCTCCGCACCTGCAGATACTCTTCCACGCCTGCGAGTCGGGCCAGCCTAAGCTACATCCGCACCTGCGTGTCCGCACCTGTGGAAATACCATCGCAGGTGCGAGACACCAAAACCAGAATGGTTCAGCTGCTCTTAAAGTCCCAAATTCACCCGTTGGGCATCTAAAACAACCCCGAGGCCCCGAGGACCTTAACCAAACCTACCGACTGACCCTATACCTTGTTCAAACTTGGACGAGCCTTAAAAACACATCTCATAACGTCAAAATCATCAATTATGCATAGATTCAAGCCTAAGAACTTATGAAATTTCTAGAATTCACATCCGATGCCGAAACACGTCAAAACTCATCCGAATAACCTTAAATTTTGCACACATGTCACAGTTGGCATTACGGACCTGCTGTCCCTTTCGGAATTCCATTCCGAGTCCGATATAAAAATTTCACCTATTGGCCGAAATCGCCGAAATTCTAACTTTTGCCAATTCAAGCCTAAATCTACAACCGACCTCGAAAACACATTCCGAACATGCTCCTAACCCCGAAATCACCCAACAGAGCTAACGGAGTCAACGGAATTCCATTCCAGATCCGTCTTCACACGGCTCTAGCTACGGCCAGATTTCTAAAGCTAAATTCCACATTTATGGACTATGTGTCAAAAATCACCCCGGATTTCATCACTCAATGCTCCGACAAGTTCCAATAACATAAATAGACATGGGAGAAGCGGTTAATAGGGTATCTGGGCGCTAATTCTCAAAACGACCAACCGGGTCGTTACATCCTCCCCCTCTTAATAAAATCGTTTGTCCTCGAACGAGTATAGAAACATACCTGAAGCTGTGAAAAGATGAGGGTACTGACTCTACATATCCTGCTCGGTCTCCCAAGTTGCCTCCTCGACTGGCTGACCCCTCCACTGAACCTTAACTAAGGCAATATTCTTTGATTTGAGCTTTCTGACCTTCTTGTCCAATATAGCCACAGGCTCCTCAACATATGATAGATCCTTGTCCAACTGGACTGAGCTGAAATCCAAAACATGAGTCGGGTCACCATGATACTTCCGGAGCATGGAGACGCGGAACACCATGAACCTCTGCCAGGATGGGAGGCAGGGTTAGCTCATAAGCAACCTCCCCAACACGTCGCAACACCTCAAAAGGGCCAATAAATCTCAAACTCAGCTTGCGCTTCTTCCCAAACCTCATGACGCCCTTCATAGGCGATACCCGAAGCAAAACCCGATCACCAGCCATAAATGCCAAGTCACAAACCTTCCGGCCCGTATAGCTCTTCTACCTGGACTGAGCTGTGCGAAGTCTCTCCTGAATCACCTTCACCTTGTCCTGGGCATCCTGAACCAAGTCTGTACCCAAAATTCAGTCCACGCCCGGCTCAAACCATCCCACGGGAGAATCCTGAACCAAGTCTGTACCCAGAATGTCATCAATGAACACAATGACGAAAGTATCAAGATAATGCCGAAATATGATGTGCATCAGGTGCATGAAGGCTTCTGGGGCATTGGGCAGCCCAAATGACATAACAAGGAACTCATAGTGGCCATATCTGGTCCTGAAGGCAGACTTCGGGATATTCGGCTCCCGAATCTTCAACTAATGATAACCTAAATGCAGATCAATTTTGGAGAACACCCTAGCACCCTGTAACTGGTCAATTAGATCATCAATGCGAGGAAACGGGTACCTGTTCTTCACTGTCACCTTATTCAGCTGCCGGTAGTCAATACACATACGCATCGAGCCATCCTGTTTCTTCACAAATAACACCGGAGCGCCCCAAGGTGATACACTGGGCCTGATGAATCCCTTTTCAAGCAACTCCTGCAACTGCTCTTTCAACTCCTTCAACTCAGGAGGAGCCATGTGATAGGGAAGAATGGAAATGGGCTGAGTTCCCAGCAACAAGTCAATGCTAAATCAATGTCTCTATCAGGCGGCATACCGGAAGATCAGCTGGAAATACATCTGGATAGTCCCTGACAACTGGAACTGACTCAATTATAGGGGTCTCAGCACTAACATCTCTCACATAAGCCAAATATGCACCACGCCCTTTTTAACCATCCTCTGAGCCTTAAGAAAAGAAATGACTCGGCGGGGAGTATACTCTAAGGAACCTCTCCACTCTAACGTCGGTAATCCTGGCATAGCCAGCATCACGGTCTTAGCGTGACAATCAAGAATAGCATAGTAGGGAGACAGCCAGTCCATACCCAATATAACATCAAAATCTACCATACTGAGTAGTAATAAATCAACTCTTGTCTCAAAACCACTGATAGAAATCAAACATGAACGATATACGCGGTCCACAACAAGAGAATCTCCCACCGGAGTAGAAACATAAACAGGGGACCTCAAAGAATCCCGAGATATCCTCAGATGTGAAGCAAAATAAGAAGACACATATGAATATGTAGAGCCCGGGTCAAATAATACCGATGCATGATCACGCTCAACTATGTCTTATAGAAAGACTAAACGGGCGTTACAAATAGAATCCGGGGTATTACGCCTAGAGTTGATCCCGCAGGGAATTCACGTATCAATCAAGCCGTCAGAATACTAAACTTTTACTTAATCAACTTTCTCAAGAATTATGAATAGCAATTGGTAGTGTTTTACTACTTCTAGGTAATGTTTTACTACTTCTACTGAACAAAATTAATAAACTAAAGATTAACTAAAAATGCGGTGTAAACAATTAGAATAAAGGTCTAAGGTTATGGATTCCCCCATCGGTGAACTTCTTTCTTGGATACTTCCTATAGTTTGATTAGTTGTCTCTATCACTCATGAACACTCTAGCTACCATAAATCTCTCTCAATTAACTACAACAAGAACGTAGTTGAACAAATAGAGATTAACAACCAACCAAACTATATTAATATCACAATAAGTTCATCCCCCAACGGGTTCCACCAAAACCCTAGATTAAAGAAATTAGCTACTCATAATAATCAAATCCAAAATAACTTGCATAATTAAACTACAAAGTAAGGAATAAAGGATGTAAAAATCAATGTTTTGATCTTCTGAGTAGTGTTCCACAATCTCCTCTTGTCTCTAATGGCATAAGTTCTTCAAATTTGTGTTTTTGGGTCTATTTATATGTTTTGGGACAAACCCTAAACGTGTAGGATACTTCTAGTCAAACCGAAAAACACTTAAAACCTTTAAAACTCGGACTGGGCTGGACCAAGGACCAGGCGTTATGGGCCAAACGCCTGGCCAACCCTGGCGTTATAGCCCAAACGCCTGGCTAGGCCAGGCTTTACAGCCCAAACACCTGGCATGGCCAGGCTTTACAGCCCAAAAGCCTGGCTATAGCCATGATCACTCATTTTTTACTCTTGAGCGTATTTTTGACGTTTATGCATCCATTTAGCTCGGCTTCCATCTCCAATTCACCTACATATGAAATAGACTCCATTATTCTCAAACGAGGTGTATTTTACCATTAAGTCACATAATGCGTTAAACCATGAATTCTAGCCACACATCAATGCATCCCTATAACAAACGGGAACAATACCTGTAATGACTGAATCTGAAGCAATGGCCTCGGACCGGGCCGGAAGAGCATAGTACCTGGCATGGCCTCCCCCTCTAGGGAAACCTCGACCTCCCCGACCTCCACCTCAAGCAACCTCAGGTGGTGGGGTAGCAGTTGGGGCTGGAAGAATAGCTGGGGGACCTGGTGGAAAACGTGGGGCCTGATAAGTCTGAGGTGGTGCGCCTCTCCTTGCTCTGGGGCGATCTCTGATCATATGACGAGGGTCACCACACTCAAAGCAACCCCTCGGAGGACGTGGAGGTTGTTGCTGACTCTGAACTGGCTTGCTGGGCTGGCCAGTGATAGCACCTCGAGCAGGAGGCACCTGAGATACTGGTGGTGCATAATAAGGCTCCTGAGGTCTATGAGGAGCTGGAATACCACTGGCTGCTGGGAGAGCTGAATGAACGGGGCGACTCACAAAACCCCTACCATAGCGTGCTACTGGTGCACGGGCTCCTAAAAAATGACCAGTCTCTCGAGACCTCTTGGCCTCTCTCTCCTCCATGTCCCGGGCAAACATAGTCTTAATCCTCCGGGAAATACTCACGGCCTGCTGGTAAGTAATATCGGTCTCCACCTCTCTGGCTATGCTGGTCCGAATACTGGGGTGGAGTCCCTCAATAAAGCGTCGAACCCTCTCTCTGACAGTGACAACCAAAGCTGGTGCATGGGGAGCCAAATTGCTGTAACGGACTGCATACTCTGACGCAGTCATGGTACCCTGGCGTAGCTGCTCAAACTCCGCACGCCAAGCATCCCTGAAGCTCTGAGGGACAAACTCAAGTAAGAACATCTCGGAGAACTGAGCCCAAGTAAGTGAAGCTGCCTCGTCCGGGCTACTAAGCTCAATAGCACGCCACCACTTATAAGCTGCTCCCCTCAGATGGAAAGCAGTGAAAGAAACCCCACTCGTCTCCACAATACCCATAGTGCGGAGAATGCGATGACACCCCTCGAGAAAACCCAGGGCGTCATCCGAAGCTAGTCCACTGAACTCAGGTGGATGGTACTTCTTGTACCTCTCAAGTCGGAGCTGCTCTGCCTCAGGAAAAGCTATCCTAGTCTCGTGCTAAGCTGGAGCTACTGGGGGCATAGGAATATACTCTAGAACTTGCCTAATATGAACCCTCTGCTCAGGAGTACGGGCTGCGAGAGTCTGTGTCCCTCCCCCGGCCTGGGATGTAGCTGGAGCTATCGGGAGTAGTCCCGCCTGAGACAGAGTATTGAAGGCATCAAGAACTGGGCCAATGTCTCCTCGAGGTCTGGAGTAACAGTAGGGACCTCCTGTGCCCCTCCAGCTGTAGCTGCTGGGGGCTCCTCTGCCTCTGCTCCAGTTGGTGATCGGGCTGCACCGCGTGCTCGTCCTTTGCCCCGGCCCCTGCCTCTGGTGGCTCTGAATGGGGGCTCGGGTGCCTGGTCATCAGTACGTCTGGTACGGGTACGAACCATCTACAAGCAAGAATAGAATAGAGTTTAAGAATTTGAGGACAGTAAATAGCACGATAAAGAATTCCAAAGAATTTGATTGTTCTTAACAGTTACATAGCCTCTCGAAGATAGATATGGATGTCTCCGCACTGATTTGCGAGACTCTAATAAATCGGCTTGTGATTTCTGACTCCTATGAACCTAGACACTCTGATACCAACTTGTCACGACCCGAATTACCCTCCGAACGGTCTCGTGATGGCACCTAGTTCCTACGACTAGGTAAGCCTAAAACTTGCGGAAAATAAGGCAAAACAATAATAGAAACAGTAAAGAAGAAGAAATACTATAAATATTTAGCCGCTCGGCATATACAGCTGTTACTTTCCCAAAAACCGGAACATCAAAAAGTCACAAACTTTGAACTACTGTAGCTCTATACAAAGAAATAAGGGAAATGTATCTATATATGTCTCCTATATCTGTACTAGAGTAGGAAGGGGACTCGTGAGATCCTGGGGACGCGGCAGAATTACCTCGTGGTCTCCTATGCAGCTGCTAAGATGCGCCTAGACATTGTACTGTGTGCTGGTACCTGAATCTGCACATGGGGAAAACATGTGCAGGAAAGGGCGTGAGTACTCCACATTCGGTACTCTGCAAGTATCAAGCCTAACCTCAGTCAAGTAGTGACGAGGTCATGTTGAGGCTCTACTGAGTTTTTAAAACAAGTCAATATAAATTTAAAACAGTGAAATATAGATAAGCAATGATAAACAGGATTAATGGAAACTGGAAGAACTTATAACAGATAGAGAGCCCTCGGCTCAGCACAGCATATATCTCAACAATAAATGAGCAATGCAGTACAAGGGGAAAGCTCCCGGATCTCAGTACGTAGTCCCAATTTAAATATGCTATGCAATACAGGGGGAAATCTCCCGGATCTCCGTTCATAGTCTCAATTTAAATAAGCATTTCAGTACAGGGAGAAAGCTCCCGGATCTCGGTCTGTAGTCCTAATTTAAATATGAAATGCAATACAGGGGAAAAGCTCTCGGATCTCGGTCCGTAGTCCCAATTTAAATATGCAAAGCAGAAGTATGTCGGATACGGCTTAATTAAACTGTCCAGGAAAAACAACAGGCAAGAATAGAGTAAAGCTACCTAAGCATGGTGCAACTAGTAGCAAATAAGAGGAAATCAAGTAAGGACAGGTAGGCATGCTTATTCTTAAGCTAACTACTCAGTTAAGACAGGAAACAGTAATATAGGAATGAAAATGAGCGATTTCATGGAAGTAAAAGTGGAATTTTAGCAACAATGACCCGTGTACGCACTCGTCACCTCATGTACAAGGCGTCCACGTAACAAAATCAGTATAAAAATGCCAAAGGGGAAGTCCCCAACACAGAATTAGGCAAGCCACTTACCTTGACTGTGCTAATCAACTCAATACCACGTTCTTGCCATGAGTATCCGACTTCGGGTGGCCCAAATCTATTCAAATCGATTGCATAATGTAAATATCACTTCGAGGGAACAAAATAGCTAATTATTTCAAAGCTAATACGCGTAATTAGGAAATTAGTCCCCCGGGCCCACGTTTCGGAATAGGGTAAAATTTATATTTCTCGAACACCCATTCGAATAAGAATCAACAAAATCCGACGTCTAAATCTCCCTAAATCCTCATATTTCTACTTGGGGAAGTATCATCCCAATTTCATGGTTTTTCATCTAATTTCATTGATTAGATTGAGGAAATTTATAGAGATTATTGACATACAAATGGATTACCTAAGATTCTCCTCTTCAAATTCCACTGAAAATCGCCAAATTTCGAGCTCTCAATCGATTTTGGAGTTATGAATTTAAAACCCTCGAATTTTGATATAACCAGCCCAGGTATTTCGCACCTGTGACACTGGGATCGCACTTGTGATACCGCACATGCGGAAACACAATCGCAGGTGCGGAAACCCATTAAAAGACATGGGGTCGCACCTGCGGATACTCTTTATCGCCTGCGAGTCGGGCCAGCCTAAGCTACCTCCACACCTGCGTGCACCTCTTCGCACCTACGTGTCCGCACCTGTGAAAATACCATCGCAGGTGCGAGACACCAGAACCAGAATGGTTCAGCTGCTCTTAAAGTCCCAAATTCACCCGTTGGGCATCCGAAACAACCCCGAGGCCCCCGGGACCTCAACCAAACCTACCGACTGACCCTAATACCTTGTTCAAACTTGGTCGAGCCTTAAAGACACATCTCGTAACATAAAAATCATCAATTATGCATAGATTCAAGCCTAAGAACTTATGAAATTTCTCAAATTTTGCACACATGTCACAATTGGCATTACGAACCTGCTGTCGCTTTCGGAATTCCATTCCGAGTCCAATATCAAAATTTCACCTATCGGCCGAAATCGCCGAAATTCTAACTTTCGCCAATTCAAGCCTAATTCTACAACCGACCTCGAAAACACATTTCGAACACGCTCCTAAACCCGAAATCACCCAACGGAGCTAACGGAGTCGACGGAATTCTATTCCAGATACATCTTCACACAGCTCTAGTTACAGCCAGATTTTTAAAGGGAAATTCCATATTTATGGACTATGTGTCCACACTCAATGATCCGACAAGTTCCAATAACATAAATAGATATGGGAGAAGCGGTTAATAGGGGTCGGGGCCTAATTCTGAAAACAATCGATCGGGTCGTTACAACTAGTTAATACAACAACTTTGGAGTACCCGCATTCAGGGCTTTATAACTCTGGAAGTGGAGAAATACCCAATGAATCTTGCGATAGAGGGTCAAGTACACCAAATAATTCTAGTTTACAAAGTTTTGAGCTAACTTTGCAGATACAGCTAAAGGAGCAAAACGAGCGTATAGAGCAAATACCTTTCGTGCCTCCAGTGATCAAAGGTGTGGATATTGACAAGTATTCACAACAACCCTGGAAGCCAAGTGCAACACATTTTCTGAATCCCAAAAAGTTTAAAACGCCTGATATTCCCAAATATGATGGAACGTCCAACCCTCGGGATCACGTAACTGCGTTCACTACCTACGTGAAAGGCAATGATTTAACCAAGTAGGAGATCAAATCAGTTTTGTTTACAAAGTTTGCCCAAACACTTACAAAATGAGCTTTAACATGGTATTCTCTCTTACCCGTATCGTGATTTGAGACTTCGAGGTAGGCCCAGAATCGAATTCGAAGGTCCTTAGCTCGAGTTATCGCTTTTAGTAAAAAATTTAAAGTTTAAAGGTTTAAAGAATTTAAAGATTTGACCAAAGTTTGACTTTATTGCTACCATGTCCAGATTTTAGTTCCGGAGCTAGGTATAGGTTCATTAATATATTTATGACTTTTCCGCAAAATTTAGTACAAAACATAGTTGGTTTGAGGTGATTCGGACGTCCGATTGTTAGAATAGAAATTCTTAAGTTTCATTGACGATTTCATTTTATTTGGTATCCGATTCGTAGTTCTAAGTGTTATTTTGGAATTTTGATCGCGCGAGCGAGTTCTTATGAGGTTTTTAGACTTGTGTGCGTAATTGGTTTAAAGCCCGAGTGTAACGACCCCATCGATCGTCTTGAGCATTTGCACTTCATTCGGTAGTTTGCGAACATGAGTAGATCCGTATGATGTATTATGACTTATGTGAATCGTCGATTTTGGTTTTCAGGTATTTCGGAGTCGGTTTAGAAGAAATTTCATTGTTGAAGCTTTAAGTTGAAAGAGTTGATCAAGTATGACTTTTGTGAATTTGACCCTGGAACGGAGCTTTGATGTTTCCACTAGCTCTGGATGGTGATTTTGGGCTCGGACGTATTCCTGGATCTGCATTTGGATGTTTCTGTAAGGTTTCGGCTCAAATTAGCAGAAATTGGAAATTTGAAGGTTTGGAAAGTTCATACGTTTGACCGGAAGTTGACTTTGAGGATATCGGATTCGGATTGTGGTTCTGGGAGTTGGAATAGACTCGTCATGTCATTTGGGACTTGTGTACAAAATTTGGTTTCATTCCGGTATAATTTAATATGGTTCGACGCTAGTTTTTGGAAGTCGAAAGTTCGAAAATTCATTAAGTTTGATTTGAGGTGTGTTTCATCGTTTGATATTGTTATGCATGATTTGAGGCCTCGAGTAAGTCCGTGTTATATTATGGGACCTGTTGGTATGTTCGTACGGGGTCCCGAGGGGCTTGGGTGAGTTTTAGATAGAACTGGGTTGTGTTGTGCTCATTTTTCTTATGTTTCGACGTCGTTTCTTCAAGCATAAATGGTACCAGAACAAATGAGATCTGATTTCTGTTTTGGTTGAAGCATTAGATCTTATCGTAATTACAGATCCGTAGCAAAAAGAATCATTGAATTTGGACATCGTATGAGGATTTTATGGTCATTTTACTAAGAATTGGGTTGCTAGATTTTTTAGATTAATTATGAAATTGCTATTGACTTCGTATTTAAAAATCGACATTATTTCCAAATATTTAAAACCAACACATATCATTCATTATAAGGTCAAATGGAGTGATTCAAAAGCCTATCTTGACTGAAATTTTACAAGGAATTCATAGGAGGCATCAAAAGTAAGTTTTGAGATCGTTTGGTATGAAAAATGAGGCAGAATATCTAGGCAAAAGTACTTAATGTCGAAGGTTTGTTCATTAGGTCATATTTTAAGTTGGAGAGCTCAGATTTGGACAATTTTTGGAGGAAATTTTTACCATATGGATTGGGGTATGTTTTCTATACTTAATTTTTGTTATATTTCATGAATCCACCTTGGTATTTTGGAATCGTTATTGACGTAAGATTTTTGTTTGCTTATTCTACCTCCCAAATGTTATATATTCATTGCTACATGGTAAGGGAAGGCCTAAAACACAAGTAAAAGAGAGAAAATAATAGGTTAAAATCCCTATTTATCATAGGGTCTTTGCCTCAAGCTAAAGAAAAGGTGCGCTTTTTGTTAAATTTAATGGATTATTTCTCAAAATGGGTAGAAGCAAGTTCCTTTAAACAGGTGCGAGAAAACGAAGTTAGAGATTTCATTTGGAGAAATATTATATGTCGATTTGGAGTTCCAAAGGAGATTGTTTGTGACAAATGGCCCACAATTCATAGGCACGAAAGTCACCAAATTCTTCCAAAGTTTGCAGATTAAACGAATTACTTCCGCAACTTATCACCAAGCGGCTAACGGACAAGTTGAGTCGACAAATAAGGTAATCATCAATAACTTTAAAAAGAAATTGGAAGAATCAAAAGGCAAATGGCTAGAAGTACTACCACGGGTACTACGGGCTTGCCGAACAACGGCAAACACTAGCACGGGCGAGACACCATTTTCGCTTCTGTATGGAGCGGAAGCTTTAATTACGGTGGATATAAATGAACCAAGAACCAGGCATATACATACCACTGAAGGACCAAATGAGGAAGAGTTACGGGAAAATTTGTATTTGCCAGAAGAAAGGAGAGAAGCAGCACTAATTCAAATGGCGGCTCGAAAATAGATGATTGAACGATATTATAACAGGAAAGCCAACTTAAGGTACTTCAAGATTGGGGACTTCGTCCTCAAAAAGGTGTTCCGGTCAACAAAAGCGGCAAAAGCAGGAAAATTGAGTCAAAATTGGGAAGGCCCATATAGGGTTAGAGGCATTGCTGGAAAAGTAGCGCACGAATTGGAAACATGGATGACAAGGTGTTACCATCGATTTGGAATGCAGTCCATTTGAAGAAGTATTACTTCTAAATGAGGTTAATACCCAAGGTCAGGTATCACGCAAGTTCGATTTTATTTTGTTCATTTGAATTTCACTAACCATTTTAGATGATAGGCAAAAAGTTGGCATATACCAAATGATGATATTAGACTCGAAAGACACGTGGAATACTAAATTATTGGGTTATGCGGTCATCATCTAAAAAATTATCTCTGAGTCCCGTTTGTATTTTCCTTTCTGGAAAAAGACAAAAAGAAAGTAGTTGATCCAGTGTTTGAGATTTCATACTTCAATACTCCAACACCGTGGGGACTATGCATATAGAAGGTTACACAAGGAAGGAAGATGTATACCAAGGGCATAGTTTAGCCTGAATCAAAACCTTGAAGAAACCCTTGAAGATTTTTAAAAAAAATGCAAAGGTGTTCAAACTCGCAAAAAGGATGCAAGATATTCCCACGAGCTTCTAGGTTAAGGCCATAAATTTAGTCGAGGAAAGATATACCCTAACTTGCAAACCTGCTACATGAAAGCATTTATGAAAATGTTGTACGAACAGTATTGAAAACGATATACAAACTTACTTATTTGAGAGTTCAAAAATAAAACTTCTTCAAATTACGTCTTGCTTCATATCTGCTTCATGTTTCACATCTTTGCAACAATATGAATATGATAAAACCCTTTTGCTTCGAGCCACAAGAGAAAAGGCACCTTCATGAAGAACCTTTGGAGAGTGAAGGTGAAGTAAGTGACGGAAGGTAAAAGGAGTGGAAACCAAATCCGACAAATAGCAAACGCAAGCAACTTCCCTCTACAAGATGGGACTGATTTAACCAAGGAAAATATTAAAATAGCGACAGAACTCGATGATCACTGGATTAATGGGAGGTTTAAACCCTAAAGTGAAATGATAGGTATAAACAAAAGAAAAGCCATCATGGTAAGAAGTGATTCTTTGGTTGGCACCAGGAATGAAAATTGGAAAATATGGTTTCCAATGACATTCACGTCGGACTAAAGAAAGAAGACCTGCAGTGATTAGACTTGGTAATGTTCAGCAGTGTTAAGGGAAGCTATAGAAGAAACTTAATTTTTCATGGCTTCACGATCTGACACGAAAGAAAATTCTTGAGGAATAATCTCAGAAACTGTAGGCTCACACATGGGTTCATTCTGATCCCTACTCTTAGAAGAAGATATAGGAGTTAAGGGAGCTTTAGACCTAGAGAAAGAGGTTTGAGAGAACTACTTTCGGAAGTAGAACCAAGAGTAGATAATGACCCAAGACTGCGGAGTCTGCCACCTTTTCTACTCCTAGTAGGGGCAGTAGAAGGAGTAAGCACATCAACGATCATAACTTTACGAGGGTCTGGTGTTGAAAAATATATGTTTAACAAAGAAAATACAGAGGAAAGATAGAGGAGTATGAAGGAAGGTTAAGAAGAATACAGAGAAGAAGGAAGAGGATATCAAAAATCAAGCGTGCTGAAGTATTTATAACGAGAGGCAACCGTCATCAAGGTTGATCATTATGAACTGTCATAATAGAACCGTCACTGTGGACTATCATCAAGGTGACAAGGCATGGTATGTGGACCTTTAATATAGTGACAAGTGGCATTTTTAATTAGACGAGTTAAAGAATGGAAGAAGGCATGGGAGGATCACCCTCGGGGTTACACTGAGAAAGGAATCGGATCTGACAGTTATAAAAGGAGAAATAGGAGAAGAATGGCTAAAGACCATTAAGAACGGAAGATGCACGAAACTGTCATAAATAAGGACGGGAAATCGATATAAAATCACGGTTACGGAAAATCCTCAGCCATAAATACTTCTGTTATAATGTATACGATAATGGGTAATCAAGGCAATTAATCCCATTAACAAGCCCGAATTAAGTAATGTGTACTCCTATATAAGGACTTAGACCAATTTGTGATGGCATATGATTTTATTATTGAAATTTATGTGATCATTCTTTACTTTATTCGCAAGGTTCTAACCGCAATTTTAGGAGTGATTATCAATTTATTTAGTATTTTCTTTCTTTGCTAATTATTTTTATTATTTGCTTTATTCTTAAAATTATTATAAAAGTAAAATAAATCTTGATTATCATTGACCCGATTTCTTCTTGATATTGATATTGTTTAAAGGAGCTTATTAAACAGTTGTAAGCATTCATTCAAGGAGTTAGTGGAGAATCAAAAACTGTATAATATCGAGTCCGGAACCCAATTGTGGTTAAATTTGACAAATAGAACGAAAATAAGTCCAACAAAAAGAGTATCGGACTATGTATAACGCCACACTATGTGGCGCTATACACTAACGGTAACTGTGTCGTTAGTGTATAGCGCCACATAGTGTGGCGTTATACAAACTAAAATTTGTCGCCATAAAGCCCGTCGTTATACCTTTTTTATTCGGGGACTGTGCCGTCGTGTTTAAGAGGATCCCCATCCTCCTTCTTCCCCCATTTTTTAATCTTCTTCTTCTTATTTGGTCCCCCT
>ML402418.1:252210-320594 GCA_005239525.1 Nicotiana knightiana | reverse complement strand
AAAAAATAACAAAAAACGAAATAGAACACATACAAATCAAAAAATATGCATTATTATTAAAGTTTCAACATATAATAAAACGAAATACCTCGAATAAATTGAAATTTTGACTCCGAAAATGTGTATCAACAACAATACGATGCTCTAATCGAAAGTGGGACCAAAACTCTTCAATTTTTATTTGACGGGGGGGCCCAAATATTTTTTTTTATTTTTAAAATTGGGCAGAAATCGGGGGGGGGGGACCAAATGAAGAAGAGGAATATTAAAAAATGGGGGAAGAAGAGGATGGGTCGTTCTTGAAGACGACGACACAGTTACCAAGAAAAGGGGTATAACGCCGCATACTATGGCGTTATACCTGGTCTGACAGATTCAGAAGGTATAACGCCATAGTATATGGCGCTATACACTAACGGCACAGTTACCGTTAGTGTATAGCGTCATATACTATGGCGTTATACATAGATCCGTTCTATATTTTTTTTTGGACCTATTTTAGTTCTACTTGTGCAAAAAGGACCTACTTGGGTTCCGCACCCTCAAAAGAACATATGAAACCGTAAACGAGGCCACACTTTTAGGTTTATGTTTGCCCTGCCAAGACCTGGAAGAACATGCATCCACGCGGCGTGTACCATGCATTAGTGCACCATGCCCTGCCAAGACCTGGAGGAACGTGCATCCATGCGTCGTGTACCATGCACTAGTGCACCATACGCACACTCAAGACCTTTGGCATATCTCTATTAAACTTGTATAATCTCTACTCAATGATTATGTCAAGGTTCGATCCATGGTAATTGATGCAGTGAAAAAGTAGTTAAATGGAACAAGCTATTCAACAAACACAAGTTGACATTTTTACCAATAAGTCGAAATTTTTATCTTTAATAATGTTCATTAAAATATCTACCTATTTTCTTAAATTGAATTTCAAATATTGAAATTGAAATTAAAAGTTGCATATTACCACGAGATTTCAATCATGCAATCCTTTTAGATCATCAAATATTTACTAAAGAAGAATTAAAATTGTGCACAAATTTAAGGAAACAAATTGAATAGGATAACATACGCTTTTCACAATACTGACATAGAACCTTTCTTTCCTATTGGTCAACAAGGCTCGCGAAACTCCTCCAATGTCCTAGGCCAGTGGAGCAATTCTATAGCACTGAACCCGCTTTATTTTGTCAAGCAAATTAATTACAAGAGATTAATTAGTTGCATTGACAGTGGATCAATTCTTACAGTGTTGAGTTGGCAAATACACTGCAAACATACATTTTCTTTTCTCTGAATGTTGTGAAAAACAGAATGCCAACAGTAAAGAGTCTTCAGTTAATTCTAAATGTGGTGGTTAGATTAGTTGGTCAGAACTTCTATCTAGAAATTTTTGTGACAAAAGTAACTGCATGTTATGGTTCCCCACACCAATTTCTTCTTGATGGATATCTATATAAAATTTATTATTTGCCATTTAAAAAAAATGTAACGGCATGTGATGTTACATTCGAGGAATTAGACAATGTTTCTAGGGATACAGGACAGAAGGATACTACTGAGATTTTTCTGAAAATTCTTAGGATTGATGTTGATGTCATCCTATTAGTTCGTTTAATCAGATGGCAGCACTATGACACATGTATGATGGGTTGGTTGCTTATTTCATTTATGATAATTTGGTTTCTTTTAGTAGTAGTTAGTGGAATATGAAAGGAATCAGCGATGAAGGTGTCTCTGGCAAAGAAAACAATGACACTGGTGTCATTGTCTCATTAGCTTATGATCTTGTTGAGAAAATTAACAAAACTACCGTGGTGTTTGATCTTGGTGGGTAACACCTTTGCTGGATTAGTGTGTGAGCATGATAATAAAGTTGTTGAGGGCAAAATGTTGCAGTAGAACTTGTTGTTTCTAGGATATATTGGATGATATTAATAACCGAAAAATATTTATTATATGCTTGCTTTTTAAGATGAGTTTGCACTTATTAGTGCACTGAGTTTATATTGCACAATGCAGGATTTGAGCTTATTTCTTAAGATGTCAGATTCAAAGAGAAGGTTCTATAATTATATTCCACTTACCATTCTGATTGTGCCAATTCAACAAAGTCAAGAGTTGGTCATGAAATGTTGGTGGGGTGTGAACTTGCTAATTTTACAAGCTATAATATTATAGGAATTTTTCAACATCGTACTGGTGCATTTAAATGGGAGATAGTTTCACTTAAGATTTTTTTTGGGAGAGGACTAATCTTAGTAGTGATGGCTATGTTATGAACAATCATTGTTTAGCATGTGCTGTGGTATGAAGAAGTGGAGCTGTGGACGTGCCAAATAATTTAATTTTCCTGAAGATTGATGTTGATTTAGTTCCAAAAGCTAAATAAGTTGAAATATGTTGTAGTTCTCTCCACTTCAACTATAATTTTCAGTAATGATATTGCTGCAGCTACTGCATATACATTCAGCAGGGATATGTCAAAATTCCTCTTGTCAGCATGACACTCTTTCTAGAGGACTGTCACATGTTTCCTCAGCTAGTGGATGTAAGGATTTTTGGCTTATGCACCCGTGTTTGTGTCAGATGATGATCACATTCTCAGATGGAGCGGGAAAGAATACAATCTTACCATTTTTTCATACTTGTTGTTTGTAGAATATATTCTTAAATGACACAAAGTCTTAATTTAACATAGTAATATTATTATTTATATTAGTAAAGAATAATTTAAATAAATGAGATTCTAGACATGTATTTGCAATATGTTACCATTGATATTGGTGTAAAAAATATATTTACTAATATGAAGATTTAAGTAGTTTAATTCAAAGTTTTAAAAATATTTTTCTAGTTAAAGAGTAGATACCTTTCTTTACTTTTTACAAATTTTTTTGTACTTTTTTTGTTTTTTCAACAAACATTAATATTATCCAATTTGAAATAAAATTATAAAATTCATTAATAAAAATTTTGGGGGTTCTAAATCAAGGCTTTACTAGTTTCCTATTGTCACAAGTACAATACATGCATTAAGCCACTTACTTACCACCTCTTACATGATTGGATTTAGGCGGCGGCGTTGCTCCACATTTGGTTTGTGACCTTCCTCCATGAGGATTTTATGCATGCAGAAGGTTGGCTAATGCCTCTAATATCATAAATCGTCCACCCAATTGCTCGATTTTGCTCACGCAGCACTCTTAACAACTTTTCTTCTTGCAATTTAGACAAGTCAGAGGAAACAATAACAGGTAGAGTGTAAGAACCACCTAAATAAGCATACTGAAATTAGGGGGCATGGGTGTAAGTTTCAATTTTGGAGATTCTTCAATCGACGACTTTGGAGGGGGGCACTTGGCCTATTTAGGGGCTCAAAGGGATTTAATCCATGTATGTATGCACGCGATACATCTAGTATATGCACCATATCCTCAACCTTGTCATCAATCTCCAAGCTATCGAACAACATGAGTTCTTTCTCTAGAGAATCGTCTAGATATACAATCGTGTTGATAAGTTGCTCATCCACCTCCACAACAGATATCATAGAGAGCTCCTCATAATGGCATGGAAGTTGGATTGCCTTGTAGACACTTAAAATTGCTTCCTCGTTGTCCACCCTTATAATCATTTTTTCCTCTTTCACTTCAATAATTACATCACCTGTAGCCAAGAGAGGTCATCCCAATATTATTGGAACTTGTACATCAACCTCATAATCTAGGATAATGAAGTCCGCTGGGAAGATGAATTTCTCAATTTGCAACAACACATATTCAATCACTCCTTCAGGATAGGTTGTGGATCTATCAACTAGTTGCAACATCACACTAGTTAGTCTTGGAGCTCCCAGACCCAATTGCTTGAACAAGGACAAGGGCATCAGATTTATGCTCACCCCCAAATCACATAGAGCACGACCCACCTTGATATTGCCAATCCGCACAGAGATGGTGAAGCTGCTAGGATCTTTAAGCTTTTGAGGGAGCTTGTTTTGGACCCTTGAAGTGCACTCCTTAGTAAGTGAAACTGTCTTGAATTCAGTCAATCTCCTCTTATGGGCCACTATATCTTTGATGTGCTTAGCATACTTTGGAATTTCGCGAAGTATATCTACCAATGGAATATTCAATTGAACATGGCTAAACATAGAGATAAATTTGTTGAACATGAAAAATGTTGGTGGCCTTGCAGCATTCACTGGATATGAACTTGCATTATCTTTATTTGACTCATGTTTTGCCTTAGGAATCAACTCCCCCTCAAGTATAGGCTTATCATTTCTCTTATTTGGTACTTCTTCTAATTCTTTTCTGTTTCTGAGTGTAACTGCATTAACTTGAGGGTTCTTTTCTTACTGTAACTGCATCACTAGGAAGAGCGCCTGCAGTCCTAGTATTTTGCTTTGACGCTAACTGCCATTTGTCTCTCAAGATTTCTGAAATTGGTCCTGAGTTGTTGATTATCAAGCAACAACTTCTCCAACAAGTCATTCATGCTTTCTTCTACTTGTTGGGGTGGCTTCTGTGGTTGATTAAAATTTCCTTGGGGCCTATAATGATTCTGAGTCGTCTGATTTCCACCCCTGGAGAACTTAGGATGATTCTTCTAATTTCTGTTGTCATAATTATGTTTCCTAGATTTTAATGGGTTTTATTTTCCACTGCACTGCTAAAATAGCATAATCCATCCTTTTATATGAAGTGTCGGATAAGAAGAAGCAATTCCTCAGACGTGGACTTGTACCGAGGAGAAAGCGTAGAAAGAAAATCCCTGAAGCCTAGTTCAGATGACTCTCTTCAATGGTTATGTTCAAAAGTTTGGTATATCTTCTATTTAGTACTTGCTTTATTGAAGTTTTTCCGAACATGTGAATTACAAGTTTTTATCCTCTGTGGAACAGGTCAATCCAGGTTGTATTACAGATTTTAGATAACGGGAGTCCTGAGAGGATGGATGGTGATCTTTGGGAAAACTTCAAGAGTCTGGAACAAGTTTCCGCATCTTAATGCTTTCATGACTGCTAATCTTCCCCGTGAACTGATTGAGCTTCTTGAAAATATTGTACTCCAAAACTCTTCGAGAAAAATCACGGGAAGAACTATGTTAGCTTTTTGTTTCTATTCTTATTGATACTGATCAATCCAGGAGGTCTTCCTCTCCTATGCTAGTGACATAGGCCCATCCAGTCGAGGCGGAGACACATTCATAAAAAGCAAGAAGTAATAAAGTGGAGGACTGACAACTATGAATAGATCTACCTGGATATACATGTTGATCCAGTATGCGTTTGTATGATAACAAAAAAAAAAACAAATAGAAAAAAATCCAATTGTGCCCTAAACTCCTCGGGCAAATTCACCGCGATAAATATGTTAGCTATTTGTTTCTATTCTTATTGATATTGATCAATGCGGGAGGTCTTCCTCACTTGTTCTACTTTCATAGGCCCATCCGGTTGAGGGGGAGATATATTCATGAACAACGAGAAGCTCTGTTGTGGAGGACTGATCAACTATAAATAAATCTTTTGATTTGAGACGAATTTATTTTTCTACTGAAAGGTACTTGTATGGGCGAAAAACTTCATATCACATATTTGACTTGGTCAACGGTATAAAAGCCTTTGAAGGAAACTATGAATGGGCATGACAACACATAATAAGAATATAGTAGCTGACACTATTTTCCTCCCCTCCCTCCCATTCCACAAGGTAAATATACTCCCCTTGAAGCCTAGATAAGTGAGGTTACAAGTGTTGATGCAATGTCAAAAGTCATTAACCTCATTTAGTGAAACAAGAAGTCCACCAAATTTCTTATCTTCATCCCAAATGACATTGAAATCACCCCCCACGAGCCAAGACAATGACATATCCCTAGCCAAATTATACATGTTATCCCATAACTCAATACGTTCGATGACATCATATTTAACATAAACGAATGTAATAATGAATGAGACTTGAGTGCCTATATTTTTCAGCTTCATAGTCATTTGTTGCTCCATATTGATCAATACATCTACTCCATGATATTCATCCACAAACACCCATATCTTATTTGAAACATTAACAAAAGCGTGCAACATTCCAATTTTCTTTCTATATCTTTCTAGTTTCCTTGCCTTCTGCATTTGTTCCATGATCCCTATAAATTGAAAGTGATACTGTCTCTGATATTTACAAGCCTCTCAAAGGCTTTCTTTGTATTAACAGATCTCACATTTCAAATGATCGCATTCAAGATTAATTGTGAGATTTGGATAGAGTCTTTCATGCTTGAACCCCAGGAACTAAACTTTGGTTATCTTTTGGTTGTTTTTTCTTTCCCTTTCCAGTTGATTTTCCTCTTTCCATGTGCCTAGGTGAAAGATCACCTTGCCTTGCCACATTTTTGAAGTTTTGTGTTGTGGATTCTTCATCAAAATCATTTCCTCTGCCTCCAGTATTTTCCTCATCTCTGTAGTCTTCACTTTGAGCTGTCAGCTGCCGTTGTAAATTCATAGGGATCAAAGCAGTGTTTCCTTTCTCTTGAACTGACTGTTCTTTGCCTGCAGTGTGCTTTTGAATTATGGTTGTTCCTGCTTCTCCATTGTAACTGGATTGTATAGGATCTGTGACACCAAAATTGGCCTTCACAATCCCATCTTCTTTACTGACCTTATTTGCTTGAGCTCCAACAGATTCTATAACATTATCAGTGCCACTAGTAGGCTTTACAACAGCTATATTAGGCTTAGCTGGAGGTAAGACCTTACTAGGATTAGGACTTAAAATTTGCTCGACTCCACCACTTTCTGAGATTGTTAGATTTTTTTCCTTTCGAACCTTTTCCTCTTCATTGATGTTGCTTTCTCCCCATGGTTCTTGATTTTTGTTCTTAGCATTAACACTTTGTTCCTCTTGATCATTCTCTTCATCAGTTGAATCCTCTTCACCAATGGCACCATCAGGAAATTGCCCCTCCTCTGAATCCTCTACAACTTGATCACTCCACAATTTGCCTCCACTAAGTTGTAACCTTTCATCACCCTTAGACACCCCATCTACTGCTGTAACATCAACAGATTGGGAAGGAATCTCCTGGCAGGACTGGTTGGTTGCAACATTACCAACAAAAGTTCTATTTACCCATTGGGAAGTAGACTCTTTAGGTACCCCTTGATCAGCTACTAGTCGATCACCATTCCCATTCCAGTAGGCTTAGAATTATTAGCTTTTTTCGAAGATGCAATCCCAGTAGAATTAGGATTAAAAGCTGGGGCAGCTGGATTCAATCTTCCAACTTCATTTGGATCAGGAACAAGACTTTTTTGAACTGGAGTTTCCTCCACTAATGCTAGTTAATTAGACTCATTAACCTCACCATATTCCACCTCCAACACAACAAATTTGTTGGTTGGTTGTACATGTTGTGTTGCAGCTTTATCAATAACAACGATTTTCTTTCCAGTTGCACCATTATCTTTAGTTTGTTTGCCTTTGTTCTGTCATCGATTGTATCTAACTTACTTTCATTGAGGGCCTACATTACCAACCACCTTGCCACTAGAAAGGATCATCAAAGGAGCGACTTCTTTTCCTTTTTCCTTATTGCCTTGTATCACAACTTCATTAGCAACCTGCTGCTCAACATTTTTGTTTTCCATGAATTCTGGATGAAGCCTCTAGCACTCCATCATGTCATGGCCCTGTAATTTGCATTCTTTATAATACTTGGGCAAATAATCGTACTTAATAGTCACTCATTCAGTTCTCACATCTCCAGTTGATTCATTCTTGATATCCATGCCCACCTTCTTAGGTAGGTCAGCTAAGAGATCAACAAGCACTTTCACACGCGCACAACTAGGCCTTGTTTTATTAGTTGTAGCCATGTCAAGGTGAAGAGGCATTCCCACTGCTGAAGCTAGAGAAAATGGACATTCCTTGAGAAAAAAAGTTGGCAACAAGTTTGGAAAAGAAATCCACGCCATTACCTTTGGTGTTTCCTCTCTGGCCTTGAATTTTGCATCATAAATCAAGGTTCTCAACTGATATTCATAACCAACCTTGTCCTTAACATAATACACACTTTGGACGTAAAATCAATGAAATATTTCCATAATGTCAATCGTATTAACACATGCTTGTCTCAAAGATATCCAATGTTACACTCGCCTTTAATTCCACATTGAAGAGGAATGATCCGATGTAATTCTTGCAGCTCAGGCCAACCATATGAAAACTTACACATGACTGCATACTGCAAACCTTCAATAACATTCATACGTTCTACTTCTGCTTCCGTAAACTTCACTAATGGTTGTCCTCGTAGAAACGTAGCTCGTCTAAGGGGAATTGGCTCGACTGCTGAGGCTCGCTCATGCATGGCAGCATTAATAATTATAGGTTTTAATATTTTCGAGTAATCCATGGGCTGGGGATTGTTGTTTGTTGTCGTGGGAGGCTGGGCGAGGGTTGGAGGAGGCTGACCAGCCAGAGAAGAAGGTTGGCCGCCGGCCAAATTGGCCATGGCAGCGATCATATGTGAAATCGCCCAGAAATCGCCAAGGTGATCGCCAGAGCTTCTCTCTCCTCACTCTCAGGCGTTTTGGGTTTAGGGAAATTTTTTTTAAGCAAATCCACTAGGCGAGGTGCCTAGGGCTAGTTTTTATATATATAATAGAAAAAAAAAACAAAGTAGCATGTTGTCTTACAATGAGTAAGACCATAAGATATGTCTAGTACATATACAAATCCTATTATCAATCTTGGGTTTTTGAGGCCCAAAACTGATATTACATTTTGATCTAAAAATTATGTAAAATCACATAAAGCATATAAAAACTAGCCTATTACAGTAATAGCCATATTCTGAATTTTGATTGCTATTATAGCCCATGTTCATGTTGAGATCAGTAGTAATGTAGTCTCTATCCGCGAGACTACACTGCCCAGCACAAAATAGTATCATGTAAATCCACGTAAATGCCCAGTTTTCTGATCTGGGCTGTCCTTTGTTCACCATGCAGCATGTACCATTCGCTTTGCTCTTGTCTTCCTTGCACGTTCCTCTTGCATCCACACTACCAATATTAGGCAGTGATAACTTTGATTGAGTTGTGCCCTTGTTAGCCTTGAAATTCCCTGGGAGTCTTTATGGAGTGATGTACTAGAATAGCACACTGTGTTGTTCCATAAATAACACTCAATATCTTCACTGTACCTTCCAAATTTTGTTCGCTTCAGCATGCACTGTTTGGAGATGCAATCACGTAATCTCCAGCAACGATCTGTTATATCCAATGAGTGGCACCATTCCTGGGATGTAGGTATAATGTAATGCAATGAAGTTTCATTCCACACCGCCCCCATTAATCCCATTTTTAAGTGCCCAATAAGCCAAGTCGTACCTAAGTTTGACCAAATTTCTGGGCAGCCTTTTGCACTTTCTGCCCCTTTTACATATCTTCCAACGAGTCTTGCTAGTATTTGAGACTTGTATACTAGGGTATCTGATGTGAGCTTCCAAACAATGAAGGTCCATGGGTCAATTTCCCACCCTAGTACACTCATAATCCTCCATGCTTCCATGCTTATGCCTACCATTAGTACTCCATCAAGGGAATGGGCATCAAATGCTAATACCACCCTTTGAATTTGTAGCCAATAGTAAGGCATGGATACAGTATCGTTTCCTGCAAAAAAGAAAACCATGTTAGCATAAACTACCACCATGTTCTCCTCCATGTGGATTTGAACATGATAGCCAAATCTAGAGCCCCTATTCTCCTCCGGTAATCTGGTACTCTCCTTCTCATCCACCCTTTAACTCCTGGACACTCTGATTCTCAAATGAGGCATAGTAGCTTATCATCATTCACTATCTTTCTACTTTGTACATCCAGTTGCACAAGGGCAGCTGCTGCTTCATCCTTCATGTTGTGTATGATTACTGCTGCTTTCTTCTGTGTGCCGTGCACGTGACCGAGAAATAATGAGGGGAAAAAAGCTAAACATTTTTATTTTTCGCTAAAAGCTAAACATTATAAAAGTTCAAAATAAAGTTGGTTTCTATCAAAATATAATTATAATTATTTGTTTGGCTTTTAGTGGGCGTTTGGACATAAGAATTATGAAATTCCAGAAAAACTAAAAATATTTTTTAGGTGAAAATAGTATTTGAAAATTAAAGTTGTGTTTGGACATGAATACACAAAGGAGCAGTTTTATAAATTTTTGTGAGTAATTTGAACTGAAAATTTTGAAAAATAATTTTTTGAAATTTTTTTAGTTTCTGAAAAATTCTAAAGCTCATCATCAATTGAAATTAAAATTTTCATGACCAAACATTGATTCCGAAAAAAAGTACAAGAATTTCAAAAAAGTAACTTTTCTTATAGTTAAACGGGTCCGCAATTTAGTACCTTATATGATTGCCTATAGATAAATTGTCAAGATGATTTCAAATTTATATCGGAGCTAAAGTAATTATTTATTGTTTTAAAGAGGAATGAACGAAAGTGTGTCTTATCAAGAATTACAAATAACATATTACTAAGTATTAATTCATGTTTATCTCAAAATACCAAAGAGATCAAAGTTGTTACTATTGGAATATTTTATACTTTCATTGGCAGAGCATTTGGTTTACACACGCGCTAATACTTTACTTGTAAAGTGGCATTAAAAAATCAATTAGTTAGTGTAACAACAAATTTTCGCGTCGAGAAAAATAAATAAACTAACACTAGAAAATTGCGTAACAAATGTAGTAATTAATTTCAATAAATGAAAGTATTACAATCTCTATGGCATTCCTCTGATTCTTCAAGAATATAAACTATCTTGATGAGCTTGATTTTGATTTTGAATTTGATTCAAGAGCTTGTAAAGCTTGGTCTTGAATCTCCTTCTTGAGCTTGAATTTGGATTTGATCACGAACAAGCAATTTGATCTTCATCACCTTGGTATTTGATTTGGCTTCAATGTTGATCTTGATCTTGAACTTGTAGCTTGAGTGCTTGAACTTGTAGCTTTGTAGAGAAATTTGTGGTGTTTGATCCACGAGCTCTCTACTTGCTTCTTGTTATCACTTCTGGCTTTATGAAGACCTCTATTGTAATGACCCGACCGACCGTTTTGAGCATTTGCACTTCGCTCGGTGGTTTGCGTGCATGAGTAGCTCTGTATGATGTATTATGACTTATGTGAAACGTCGGTTTTGGTTTTCAGGTTATTCAGAATCGATTTGGAAGAATGAATTTCATTGTTGAAGCTTTAAGTTAGAAGAGTTGACCAAGTTTGACTTCTTGTGAATTTGAACCCGGAACAGAATTTTGATGGTTTTGATAGGTCCAGATGGTGATTTTGAACTCAGGCGTATGCTCGTATTTGCATTTAGCTGTTTCTAGAAGGTTTCAACACAAATTGGTGAAATTTAGAATTTGAAGGTTTGGAAAAGTTCATAAATTTGACCAAGAGTTGACTTTGGAGATATCATATTCGGATGATGATGCAGAACAATAATATCATAGTCCTTTAGCAGCTCCAACCATCTCCGCTGCCTCTAATTTAGATCATTTTGTTTGAATAAGTGTTGGAGGATACGATGATCCGTAAATACTTCACAAGACACACCGTAGAGATAATGCCTCTGAATCTTCAATGAATGAACGATGGCAGCCAACTCCAAATCATGAACATGGTAGTTCTTCTCATGAGGCTTCAATTGACGCAAAGCATAAGTAGTCACTCTACCCTCCTGCATCAATACACACCCAACACCGATCCGAAAAGCATCACAATACATTATATAAGAACCTGAAGCTGAAGGCAAAACTAGAACTGGAGTTGTGGTCAAGGCAATCTTGAGCTTCTGAAGCTCTCTTCACATTCATCTGACCACCTGAAAGTAGAAACCTTTTGGGTCAATTTGGTCAAAGTCGATGCAATAGACGAGAAACCCTCCACGAAGCGACGATAATAACCGCCCAAGCCGAGAATGCTCGAATCTCCGTAGCTGAGGACGGCTTGGGCCAACTCTAAATCGCCTCTATCTTGGATCCACCTGAATCCCTCACTGGATACCACGTGCCTCAAGAACGCCACCGAGCTAAGCCAAAACTCATACTTGGAGAACTTGGCATAAAGCTTCATTCGACAACAAATGCATTAATAACATAGCATGAATAAATGTATTTGGAGAACATATTAAACATATATATTTCAACACAAGATTACTCTGGATAACCACTTTCGTAATGATCACTAGGGTCTTACATAACTTACAAGAACGACATGGAATTCAATTCTAGGAAGGGAGTTTAGCCAATATACCTCAATTGAGCTTCCTTAAACTTTAATACATTCCGAAATTTTTAGTAACTTCAATCTATTTTAGAAATATAACAAGTTGAACTAAAATTAGGAAGATGGTCATGATTTTAACTCATTTGAGCATATTATCAAACACTAGGTGTGCACTAAGGTTTATGAAAGATTTCATCATCCCTCAACCCATTCTCTATCATTTTTAGCTCACAACCTTCCTACATTCTTTGATAACACATGCATGCAAGATAAAAACTCCCACACCCAAAAATTGTCTTACTAATTACTCCCTTTTTAGTGAATTTTTGAAATTAAGAGCTAGGGCATAGATTCTTACGTTTAGGATGAAGACTTTCCTTGTTAATCTCCAATAATTGAGCAAGGATTGATGGATAATAGGATGAATGTTACTCCCCCACTCTAAGCACTCTTTCTCACTCTAAAAGTATCAGAAATTTTGCTCAAAATGGACCATGGCCTCTATTTTAACGAAGTAGGTTCGATTTATAAAAACCCAGAAATGAAGCCCAACGACAGGATTTGCGTTCGCATATGCGATCGCATAATGATTATGTGGTCCGCGAAATGGCCTCCGGAACTGGGCTGACCTGCTTCATTAACAGCCGCAGACCTGTTCTGCGGTTGCATAATGCGCCGCAAAACCTCCCTCCGCAAAATGTCAAGGCTGATTATGCGATCAAAATGCGGCCCGTGAAATGGTTATGCAGTCGCATAATTGGCCGCAAAATTGACATCAAAATTGGCTCAAATAGCTGCCTCACTCTGCGTCTGCGGCCCGCAGAGCGATTATGCGGTCGCATAATGGGTCGCATAAATGTCCAACTCTGCAAAATATTTTTCTTCAACTCCCCAGCGCACTATATATACAAAAAGAGAAGTAAATAATTATAAGATTCCAAGTGGCATAACCATACAACACAAATTATAGATTTTCAGGACAAAGCTCCAACAAAGTTGGTATTTTAAAATTATTTTAAAAAAAATAAATTAAAAAAAACTTGCCAAATCAAATTTGGGAGTAGTTTCAATTTGTAGTTTTAAGATAAAATAAATTACCTTTCTAACTAAAAAATCTTTTGAATTTTAAATTTTGAATGAATTGGTTACTCCATTTGAATTTAATAATATAGATATCTTATAATTAACTATAAAAAATGAAAAAAATTAAACATTCAAATTGGGAAGTAGTTTCAAGTTGGAATTTTAAAAATATATGAAAATAAATAAAAATGTAAAAATAAAAGTAGCCATAATAAAAAAAAATACCTATTCAAATTGAGGAATAGTTTCAAGTTGAAGTTTTAAAATTATTTTAAAATTAAAAAATAAAAATAAAGAAATAAAAAAGTTTCAATTCAAATGAAAATTACAAGAAGTCAAGTGGCATTGTTAAGACAAAATATTTTTCAAGTGGCATTCAAACTGGGGAATAGTTTCAAGTTGGAGTTTTAAAATTATTTTAAAATTAAAAATTAAAAAAAGAAAAAAATTAATTTAGCTACAGTAAAAAAATATATTTTTTTTGAGAAACAAAATTAAAAAACTACCTTATTCAAGTTGGGGAGTAGTTTCTGTTACTCCCTTTCTAACTAAAAAACCTTTGAATTTTTAATTTTTAATTAATTGGTTACTCTATTTAAATTATAAATGCAGATACCTTATAATTAGCTATAATAAAAAAGGAAAAAAGTACCCATTCAAATTGGGGAGTATTTTAAAGTTGGAGTTTTACAAATATTTTAAAATAAAAATAAAAAGAAAAAAGAAAATTAGCTATAATAAAAAAAAAAATATATATATATAATCTAAAAAGGAAAAGAAAAATCACCCATTCAAATTGGTGAGTAGTTTCAAGTTGGAGTTTTATAAATATTTAGAAAAAATATAATTTTAGCTATAACAGAAAAATAAAAATATATAATAAAAATTAACCATTCAAATTTGGGAATAGTTTCAAGTTGGAGTTTTAAAATTATTTTAAAAGAAAAATAAAATAAAAAAATAAAGAAACTTTCAATTCAAATGAAAAATACAAATATATAAAGATATTATTAGGATATATATATATATAATTAGTAAGCACTATTACTTTATTTAAATTATATATATATATATATATATATATATAATTAGTAAGCACTATTACTTTATTTAAATTTTTAATAAACTACAAAATTTGAGAACTAATCAAATAAATATTACAGTGGAACGGAATGTACGAAGAGAGGGGGATAGAGATTATTTTATGATATTTATATTTTAATTAATTAAAAAATAAAATATAAATAAATAACACTCAAGAAAATTATCAGTACTACTAAGTACTTATTAATTCAATAGAAAAAATAAAAAGGATTAAACAATTTATTTGATTACTATATGATATGTATCATTTAATTTTGTATAGATTGTGTTGTATTTCTTCACACTATGTTACATAATAAAATACAACTAATATTTATTAAGTTAATATGATATATTAAATCATAATTTTATAAGATTAATATTGCGCGGATTCTTATACTAATAATGGATAGAAATCCTTGTTTAGGGCGGGTAATATAAAAAAGTAAGACAATTTTGATAAATAAATTTTAAATATTATATAGAAAGGAAAAAATGCCAAACTTTATTAGGAAAAACTATAATTGGCCAATGCTATTGGGCTTCGGAAAAATAAAAGCGAACACTTTTTGCGGGAATAGAACTCGCGACCTTACGCACCCAAAGCGAGAATCATGCTACCTTCGACTTTTCGTTTTCAGAGCCATGCGCCTTGCCCCTCTTTCTATTCATCCTTCTTGAAAATCGATTAATCTCTGTTGTACCAAAAAATGGGTTGGTCATTCTTCCATTCCATTTTACAGTAGTGATCTAAATCGACAGTCGAAGTTTTTTATAATTGGTTATTCATTCTTTGTCGATTTCAGTACTTGTTCTGAACTTGCGATAGGTCCAATTCCCGTAGCCATGGATCAATCCAGCAATCACGTAATCGCAGCTCTTCTCTTTATCCTTCTCCATTTTTTTTTTCTCTCCTGTGCCTTTGCTTTGTTTTATGATGTAAGTTGCTTTGCTACCTTTAATGGCAAAAATGCAGGTTGATGGAGTTGATAATACTTTTAGAAAAAAGTTCGACAAAGAAGAGTATTTGCAGCGTGCTCGTGAACGCGAAGAGAAGGTCTTTTAATCTCATAAATTATCTTCCATTTTCTTGTTTTAGTTATTTACTTGTTAATTGATAAGGTTGATTTGTAATTTGATGCAGGAGGCGGATGGTCGGAAATCTAAGTGTAAGACATTACTGGTTTTCATTTCAGAATTTCTTCATTTTGATTTATCTTGAATGATTTTGTTTATTTGTCTTTTTAGTTTGGCTAGAGACCTGTATGCTAGTGTACTGATATGTGTGAGATGTAGAGAATCTCAAATTTGCCTAAAATATAAATTATTTTCTTTAGGATTGAAATGTACCAGAATAGTGTAGGATGAACATAGAAGATTTTTATGGTCAATCCCAACTAATTTGGAATGGATGTGTAACTGATTGATTGATGCTGTAACCATAGAGAATGAAAGTAGAAACCTTGGAGCCTAGAGTTTTACATGATTGAAACTGTAATGAATTTTGGTGCAGCAAGAGGACCTCCAGTGCAAAGGAAGCCCTTGAAACCAAGAGATTATCAAGTGGACCTCGAATCTCGTTTAGGAAAGACTCAGGTGCGCCACCACTAGTTCTCTTCTTTTATCCCGTCATCCCTATTCTCTGTAGTTATTACGAAGCTTTCGGCCGCCGTTGCAAATTGAAGGCTCTTTTTTTAATTTTCTGAATTGTGTATGAGAGGAATATAGATGGGAGTTTTCTGGATTATGCATGCTGCTATTTTTTGGTGCATTTGGAATGAAAGAAATCGTAGATGTTTGATGGGATCTCAGCTCCTTGTCATGTTTTTAACGGCAAATGCTTACTGAATGTTTTAGTTGGCTCAATCAGGCCCCTGTATCTAGCCCCTGTATCTAGCTGTGAGAACTTTTTGGATTCTGTCTGCTCCTTAGCTATATATATTAGTTTTTGTATAGGAGCAGACACCATCAAGCAGTATTGTAAATTTTTGTATCTGTTGCTCCGCATCTTCTTGATGCTTATTAATGATGATTCCGTTACTTCATTAAAAAAAAAGGAATACAGTGATTAACAGAAGTTTATGTGAGTTTCTTAATTTGTTTTATTTATGTTGACTGTGGTTAGTGCCTCCTGCTTTTTGAAGTTTCTCCTTTCACATATTTCAACAATTGCTGATTATTTGCCATGTGGTGGAAGGTTCTCTCCTTGTTGACTTCCCTCCCATGATCTTGAATGTCAATGCTTGCGAACATGTTTTTGCTTGTAGTTTCTGAATTCGTCTTGTTGAAATAATTCAATGTTAGCCCGTGTCATTCATGTATTTCTACGTTTTTGTCGATTTCTTATTGGTGCATTATCGATTTTCTGGCAGGTGGTTACTCCAATTGCACCATTAAGTCAGCAGGTATTTTCAATGGTCTTTTCATTTACATGTTTAAACCTAATTGTATGGATGCAATTCGTGTCTTCTGTATTTGTTATTTCACTTTGTGTTAGCATGCAGCAAGGACATGGTCCAGATAGTGGAGTAGCTATAGCACCATATAAACGTTCAGGTTCCATGGAATTATGCTCTAAACTGGGGAATCCACTTCTTTTTTTAGTGCTAGTCTGCTTTCTTTGGAGTTCCTGACCTATGTGGAATGCAGTTTCCCAGATACTTATCAACCCTTTGAAGTAGTACTCTAGAGGGTTCTTCCTCAGAGCTAATGAAAGACGATGCTCCATTTTTATGTTGTTTGATAAAGAATTTATTCAGTCTAGAACTGAATGGCAGGTGGATGCCAAGCCATCAAATGTTGAACGCGATATACTTTCGTTTGTCCATCTCCGTGTGATAAATCTTATGTTTGCATGACTCTTCAGCATAAGTGAAATTTCATGATGAATCTCGTGAATGTCAGATCTTTCATGGTTTATTTGTTGACAATCAAATGGAAAGTCAGGACATATTTGGTCCCTAGAGGTTTTTTGCAGTTAGTGCTCTTGCAATTCTGGTACATTCTGTAAATCAGGCAGTTTCTTCATTGTTGCGGAACATAAGGTATTATGGGTGCATTTATAATATAGTTTATGGCTAAGAAACTTGTTTTACAACTTCTTGTGCACGTCATGGCTTGAACCACCTTACTGTGGCTTGCTTAATGGTAACTAAGATTTATATTTCTTGATATGATATGATTTTTTCTTTTACTACATATAAAATGATGTAATTTGTTGCTTTGCAGGCTGGATATTATTGCCCAGTATGTGAATGTGTGGTGAAGGATTCTGCGAACTACTTGGACCATATCAATGGGAAGAAACGTATGTCATATTGACAGAAATTTCCTTCTTGCTTGTTGCTGCACTTTGCCTCTGTGGCCTTTTTTTTCCTTACTAAGTGCTGCTTCAATGGTTTTATACTCAATTGATGTGTTGTGTTTCTTCAGATCAACGAGCTTTGGGTATGTCTATGCGGGTAGAAAGATCCTCTTTAGAGCAGGTAGGTCGTTGAATATAATGTATTGGCAAGGAAGTATAGTTTCCATTCAATATTGACAACTCCACAATGAATAGACATCGGATTAATTGGAATTTAGTTGAACTTCAGATGACATGAACAAAAAGAGAGAAGGTCAATCTAAAAGAAAAACTAGTATTTTCAGGGAAAAATTGCATATTGGGTGTGCTATAAGTGGGCATAGTGAAAGCATTGAAACTATCCTTGTTCAATGTTGTCGACTATAAATGATAAATATACCTATCGAAATTCATTTGCAACTCAAATTTTATTCCTTTGAAAATCTTTCTTTTCATGTTTCTCAGGTCCAACAACGATTTGAAGCATCCAAGAAGCGTAAAGATACAGGAAGCTTTACTGTGCAAGGTAGAGATCTTACTAGAAAAATAGAGGCATTGATAATTAGTCCCCCAGCTTGGCTAACGGTTAATGCATTTATTGTCAAGTACCTTATATGTAGTGATAGCAAAGATTGATTTTTTTTCCCTTTTTCTCTGTTGCACATCTCATATGAACTTGCATAATTTGTTCCACGCCTGCTTTATTTTAGTGGGTAAAAGACTGGGATGCACATATGGACTGCTATTGACCATCTTTCATTTTATTTGTAGATTTTGAGGAGCGATTATTGAAACAACAGCAGGAAGAGGAAGAAAGGAAACGTCAACGTCGAGAAAAGAAGAAAGAGAAGAAGGTTTGTGAAGCTTACTTTTGGATGTTAGATTTGGTAGACTTCGGTTTGATAAAATGACACGGATATTGTAAGACTTGTCTCTCTATCACTTACCGTCTCTCCCTCTCTCTGCTGTGCTTTCTCTAACAAACTTCCTATGATAGTTACTTTGGTTGTTTGTATGACACAGAAAGAGAAGGCTGCAGAGGAGGAACCTAAAATAGACCCTGAGGTTGCAGCTATGATGGGATTTGGGGGTTTTGGAACTTCAAAGAAGTGATTGCTTTGGCCATTGATCTCTCGCAAGAATAGCTTGGACTCTAGTAATCTGCCAGAGGCGTGTGCTTTATTTTGGAAATGGTCTAAAATGTGAGAAATTCCATTTTAGGTAGTAGCCAGGCAGGGCAATTGAGGTTTGTCGAATCTTATGTTTGTCAAACTAGCCTCCATAATTTTCACAATGAATGATTGTAACCACTGGTTTGGAGTATAGATGGCATCTCCGATTGTTCATTGCTGATTGAAGTGTCCTAAATATCTCTGCACCACTGTCATCGACAATGCAGATTATTTTCATATGGTTAAAAAGAAATATTATTTTGGGTTTGAATCCAGCTAATGAAGAATATCCATGAAGGTTTGAAAGCTCTCAACAAGAACGTAAAATGTGGTTCAATGACTGGTTGAAAGGGTTGCCCGAATAGTGTTTTTGTATTAAGGAATTCATTAAATATGTACAATATTGAATTTAGAACTCAGTTGTTAATACTTGAAGTCTTATTTTATAATCCAGAACACATGAAGTTGAAATTCTGGCTCTACCTCTAGTTGAAAGGATAATTTTTTTTGACTTTTCCATTTCTGAGGTTCCTGCTATTTTTGTATACATCTTTTTTTGAGAAGGTAACATATTTATATATTGATATATAGTCTTCATTAAATTTTGTGAAGACACCCACAATTACATAGGAGTGCCCCCAAAAAAAAAGCACCTATGATCCTTGGTCTTCTCCCAAGGAATCTAGGACATCAAAAATGGATTCATGATCCTCTAAGGACTTTCCTTTACACTAAAAATAGAAAAGAGCTAGACACTTCATCTTTATCTTCTGGATGTTACTGAACTTCTCTTCAATACATTTTTGATTTCTCTCTTCCTAGATTGTCCACCAAATGCAGGTTGGGACAATGCTCCTATCTCTCTTTATGGCTGGAAGAGTTGCCCTCTTTATCCCAGCATGCAAGAACATCAAGAATTATTCCTGGCATTGCCCATACAATTCCTTTTAAGCTAATAAAATTCTCCATATCTGTACAATGAATTTGCAATACAAAAAGAGATGACTAATTGTCTCTGCCTCCTCTCCACACAAGTGACATCTAAAACACAAGTGAAATCCTCTTTTACTTAGATTATCCTGAGTTAGAACCGCTTCTTTTGCTAGTAGCCATGAAAAGCAAGCAACCTTATATGAGATTTTCACTTTCCATATCATCTTCTATGGCCAACAACCAACCTGGTTGTTTGACAGGTTGAATTCCTTATATGCAAACTTAACAGAAAATTTCCCCTGCTTGTTCCCTTGCCATATGATGAGATCTTGATTAGAGTTGGTTCCGGTGAATAGCTCCAGGGTCTTGTAAAACTCAATTACTCTATTAATTTTCCAATCATTTAGAGGTCTTCTGAATATAAGGTTCCAACCTTGATTAGTCCATACCTCATCTAAAGTTGCTTGTTGTTGTTGGTTCAAGGTGTATATGTCAGGAAAGAGTGTCTTCAAAGGGCCTTGGCCTAGCCAATTGTCTTCCCACAAGGAAATTTTCCTACCATTCCCAACTTTAAACTTTGCCTTGTCCCTCACTTTTGGCCAAAAGTTCCTAATTGGCTTCCATACACTGACACAATATGGACTTCTCACTGGTTTGGTTGTCCATTCTCCTTCCATTCCATATTTCTCCCTAACTACCTCTCTCCACAGTGATTGCTCCTCAGTCGCAAATCTCCATAGCCACTTCATCAATAGACTCTGGTTCTGGATTCTCAGATCTTTGATTATTAATCCCCACGTCTTCTTGCTAGTGGTAAGAGAGTTCCATTTGACCAGGTGGAACTTCTTCTTGTCACTATTGCATTTCCATAGGAAATTTCTTCTTAATGCATCTATTCTTTTTATTACATTAATTGGCATTGGAAATAGAGACATCATATAGGTAGGCATGGCATCAAGAACAGAGTATATCAAGATTAGCCTCCCCCCCCCACCCCACAGATAGGTATCGGTTCTTCTAGTTTGCTAGATTCTTTTCACACTTCTCCAGCACACCATTCCAAATTCCTTTTGACTTGTTCTTGGTTCCCAGCAGCATCCCCAAATAGACAGTACATAATTCACCTACCTTCCCTCCAAGAATCTCAGCAAGTCTTTGAATCTCCAAGACCTCATCAACTGCATAAATGAAGCTTTTGTGCCAGTTAATGTGTAGTCCAGAGGTGGCTTGAAAGAGAATGAAGATCACCCTTAGCATTTTCAAATGTTCTCTATTAGCTTCGCAAAATACCAGAGTGTCGTCAGCGCACTGCAAGTGGGAGATCCTCATATTGCTATCAGCCCTAGAGTTCACCTTGAATCCACAAATCCAATTATTTGTTTGAGCTCTTTTCAACATACCGTTCAATCCTTCCATAGCAATGATGAATAAAAAAGGGGACAAGGGATCCCCTTGCCTCAAACCCCTCTGAGAAGGGAAGAAGCCAACTGGTGCTCCATTGATGAGTACTGAAAATCTCACAGTAGATATCCCGTATTTTATCTAGTTTATCCATCTTGCTCCAAAGCCCATTTTTCTTAGAGTTTCCAGAAGAAAGTTCCAGTTTAAGTGGTCGTAGGCTTTCTCTATGTCCAGCTTGCAAAGTAACCCAAGTTCCTTGCTTGTTTTCCTAGTATCAATGCATTCATTTGTAATTAGGACTGCATCCATAATCTGTCTTCCCCTAATGAATGTCATTTGTTGAGTATCTATCAATTTGTTGACCACTTTCTTGAGCCTCTCAGTCAATAATTTAGAGATGATCTTTTACATACTGCCTATCAAACTGATAGGCCTGAAATCGCTCAGTTCTTTTGCCCCCAACTTCTTAGGAATCAAATCCACAAAAGTAGCATTGAGGCTCCTTTCAAACATTCCTTGTTCATGAAAATTTTGAACAGCAGCTACCACTTTCTTTTTAACCACATCCCAGCAGTTGATGAGAAAGGCCATTGAGAATCCATCTGGGCCAAGTGCTTTGTCTCCAGCACATGCCTTCACACTATCCCATGTCTCCTGTTCTTCAAATGGACTCTATAACATTAAGTTTTCTTCTGGTGTAATCATCTGGTTGTTTCTGATGGAGCCTAGTGGCCTTCATTGTTCTTCTTCTTCTTCTTCTTCTTCTTCTTCTTCTTCTTCTTCTTCTTATTCTTCTTCTTTGTAGATATTTTGGTAGAAACTGATCACCTCCCTCTTGATATCTTCAGGATTTTGAATAGATTCCTCTTTCACTATCAACTGGTCGGTGTTGTTATATCTCCTGTGAGCATTAGCTGTTCTGTGGAAGAATTTTGTGTTCCTGTCTCCCTCTTTTAACCAGAGTGCCTGGGATCTCTGCCTCCATGCTACTTCTTCATGGCTTTCAATCTCCTCAAACTTCATGGTCAATGAAGTTTTTGTGAATATTTCCTCTTTTGTCAAGCTCCTTTGGTCATGTATCTCTTCCAGCTCTGCCAATTGGCTGAGAATATTTGTTTTCTACAATGCTAAGTTGCCTTGTAAATTTTTTCCCCATTCTTTAAGCTTTGCCTTCATTTCCTTAAGTTTAGACACTAGAATGAAATCAGGCCTTCTTTCACATGTGAAAGAGTTCCACCATTCTTGTACTCTGTCTTTGAATCATTCTATGTGCAGCCACCAGTTCTCAAACTTAAAATATGATTTGATTGGATCCCGACTGCCACATTGAAACATCAGTGGGGAGTGGTCTAAGGTTACTCCATGAATCACATATTGTTTCATATTTCTAAAGTCTTCATTCCATTCAATAGAGATCAAGAATCTATCCAGTCTTGCTGCTATTACATGTCTATCACCTTTTCTCCACATGTACTCACTCCCTGATAATTGGATGTCTACCAGCTCCATATCTTCAATGAAATTTGAAAACTCAATCATAGCTCTTGTGTGAATTTGAGAACAATTCTTTTTCTCTGATGGGAATCTTACAGTGTTGAAATCTCCACATACTACCCATGGCCCATCAAAAAGACCTCTTGCACTTGCCAGTTCCCACCACACTTACTCCCTCTTTCTTCTGTTGTTAGGAGCATACAGTGCTGATAGGTGCCATGAGTAGTCCTGAGTCTTGCCTGAGAATTTGCAAGTGATAGTATGTTCTCCCACACAACATATTTCCCCTTTCCATATTCTCCCATCCCACATTACTACAATACCCCCTCTAGTCCCACTAGCCTCTAATTGTGCAAATTTCACCCATCTATTACCCCATAATTCTTTTACTTTTTCCCTGATATCCCCTTCAAGTTTTGATTCTTGGAAGCAAATGATCTCTGTCTTCCACCTGAGAATCAGACTATTAATCACTTTCCTTTTTCTAATTCTTTTAAGTCCCCTGACATTCCACGATATGAAGTTCACTAACATTGGCTATGATTGGTGATGTAGCCCCCCTTGCTTCTAGTTTCATTACTCTTGAAGCTACTCCCAATCTCTAAACTTTTCAGTTCTTTGATTCCTTCTTCTTTGGAGTCTGAACAATCTACGAAACCTTTTTCCCTTTATTTGCTTGCCTTCTGTTATCAATTTTCATGAAAAGTTCCAGTGCTTCTTTCTCACGCCCATTAAAATCTACCCCAAATTCTTTACTTAATCTTATAATGTTCTGGTGCACCCAGATGGATGCCTCAAATTCCAGGTCCTCTTCTGCCTCTAAGCTTTGTTGATTCAATGGCACAACTTCCTCAATTGCCCAGTCCACAAACATGTTTGACTCCTTTGGTTGCATGTTCATGCTGTTGTAATCTTCCCTATCTACTCTCTTCTGTTCATGATCCTCAAAAATTGACATAGCGTTATCCCCCACTGTCTCTTCCTGAAGATTTTCTTTATCTCCATCGAGTTCTGTCTTTTCTTCCTCTTATTCTGGTTTAGCGAGTCTTCTATTAACTACTGTGTGTGTTATTAATTGGGTTCCCACAGATTTCTTGGATTGTATCGCTACTATCTCTTCACTAAGTGGATCTGGTCTGATCTTATTATTGGGCCATTTTGAATCTTTCTCCTCAGATATTAATTGGGCCATAAAATCTGGGCTCAATTCCTTTCTATTAGGTTTCTTGGCATCTTTGTTTGTTATTGACCATTAAAGAGTCACATGGTACGTTACGTGCCTTTTTAAATATCAATTGTACCTGATTAGAACACCCCACGTGCCCCATCACACTTTTAAAACCTTGAGTCCCTCCCCCTGCCATCTGCATGCCTTCTTTTACCCGCTGGTTTATACACTCTTCTTCTCTGATCTTCTCATCGTGCACTCTCACCGGAGTTTCGCACCAAATTGTGATTTCAAACACTATCCCTTCAAATTTTATCTTCACGGTTTTTGGAACTGAAAAGCCATCTCCTATAACTTTAATTCTTGCCCATCTCAAGTGATTTTTCAATTCTGTCTCCTCCTCCGTTTGGATCCAACCACCACAAAACTCCCCCACCTCTTTGAACACTTTTTGGGACCATAAATGTAATGGGAGCCCAAGAAGCCTAATCCATACCTGATTTATCTTCATATTACTTGGGATTTACCCCACCATCGGATTCCACCATTGAAGCTTAACTTTGAGTTTCTTCCAATACCATTCACTTTGCAGTACATGATCAGCTATTTGTTTTGAGTGGAATTCGAAGAGATATCGATTTTGGTCCATCTTATAGATACTAGTTCTGTGTGCTTGTTTCCAGGAGTTTGATGCCCATCTACGAACATCCGATAGAGTTGGAATTTCTGAGTTTTCTTCTGGGAAGAACCCCACCAGTCATCTGCCAAGTAATTCATTATTTGAATCACCAGAGATGCAAATAGTGTCTTCTTCTTGTTGGACCACTGCTTCGTTCATTTCTCTGCTTGCCCACTTATGGTTCCTGACAGTATTTGCGTAAAGAAGAACTTCTTCAATGATTTTGGGATCATTAATGACATTCCTTCGTACCCCGCTATTAATGAACCTTTCGATTTTTGTTGCAATGTCTAACCATCCTGCATTAAATGATACTTCTGGGACTATAATAACAGACCTCCCCCTGCCTTGAACCCAAATTATTGTTATATAACCCCCGTATTTGTTATATAGTTCCTTCCGAAGAATATTTCTGAGAAATGATCTTTGGTTGTCCATCTTCTCACATAATTTCCTTTCGTCTTTGATGCTTTACAACCACATCATCGTCCTCATGCTGAAAGTTGTTCTTCTAATTAGATTCCTTCCTTATTCTGTCCACTCGTACCATTCTTCAGCATTTGATGAACATCTCTCAATGTCATATGACTTGAAACCCGCTGCAAAGTAGATAATGTTGCTCTCCCTCATAGTAAGCTTAACAAGTAGAATTTTAACTTAATAAAACAAAAGAAGAAGAAGAATAGTGTTCATAGTGGGTAAACACTGGGTTTTACGAAAGAAATGAAAGATTCCAGCGAGATAGTACAGCGGAAAGATCAGCTTTACAGACCTAGAAAGTAGGAAAGAGAGTAGCTTTGGGGAAGGTGCCTCAGAGCATTAGGCTCAGAATTCTTGTTTAACTGACATTTTATATTCTTGTATACATCTTTTATAGTAATGCTTTCAATTTTCAGATAACAAAGCGGCCTTTATGAAATGAAATGTTCAGAGGCATTCGTATTGTATTGGTTCAAACATAAGTTGAATATGAGAGTACGAAAAGCACAAGCAGTTCAAAACTTAGCAGACATAAAAAAGAAGAATCTGGAACCAAAATAATGTCCTTTTGGACAAAAAGAACACAAATAAGTATAAAAAAAAAGTTACCATACTATATATAGCGCGGTAATTATCCGTGCTATATAGGTATAGCGCATGTATTAATTGCGTTATATATATCATGCATAAAATCCCTACATTATACACAAAATATCTGGGCGGCCCACTGGCTGAAGGGTAATTGTGAAGATGGTTTTGTCCTTGTTGGTACAAGGTTCGAACCCCTACACCAATATTTTCCTTTTTTTTTTCTTTTCATTATTTGGTTTAAATGTTTAGATAGAAATATCTTAANTTCACCCTTTTAGGCTTAGGAACTTGTACTTTAGCTAAACACCCCCACACTTTGAAGTATTTCAAGCTGGGTTTCCTTTCTTTCCATTTTTCGTACGGGATGGACTTTGTTTTACTGTGGGGTACACGGTTGATTATTCGATTTGCTGTAAGTATAGCTTCCCCCCACAAGTTCTGTGGTAAACCAGAACTTATTAACAAGGCATTCATCATCTCCTTTAATGTTCGATTCTTTCTTTCCGCAATTCCGTTAGATTGAGGAGAGTACGGGGCAGTTGTTTGGTGAATAATGCCATTTTCCAAACATATTTGTTCAAAAGGAGATTCATATTCTCCACCCCTATCACTTCTTATCATTTTGATCTTTTTGTTAAGTTGTGTTTCAACTTCATTCTTGTATTGCTTGAATGCATCAATTGCTTCATCTTTACTACTAAGTAAGTAAACATAGCAATATCTCGCACTATCGTCAATAAAAGTGATGAAATATTTTTTCCCATTGCGAGATGGCGTTGATTTCATGTCGCAAATATCTGTGTGAATTAAATCTAAAGGACTTGAATTCCTTTCGACAGACTTATATGGATGCTTAGCATACTTTGATTCCACACAGATTTGACATTTTGAGTTAATGCAATCAAATTTTGGCAATACTTCCAAATTAATCATTTTCCGTAATGTTTTGAAGTTGACGTGGCCTAAGCGTGCATGCCATAAAGTGTTTGACTCAACTAAGTAAGAAGAAGCTTCAACTTTATTGATAGGAATAGCTATTACATTTAACTTAAAAAGGCCCTAATTCAGGTAACTTTTGCCTACATACATATCATTCTTACTTAAAATAACACTATTGGAAACAAATACACACTTAAATCCATTTTTGACAAGAAGTGCTGTAGATACTAAATTCTTGCGAATTTCTGGAACATGGAGAACTTGATTTAAAGTCACAATTTTTCCCGATGTCATCTTCAATGCAATCTTGCCAATTTCCTCGANTTTTGTGACTCTTTCTTTGGAGCGCGACAATCTATGTCCTTATGTCCGGGCTTTCCACAGTTGTGACAACTACCTTTGAACTTCTTCTTGTTCGGGTAATTCTTTGGTCCAGATGCTTAGTATACTTTGATTAAATCTAAAGGACTTGAATTCCTTTCGACAATTTTATACGGATGCTTAGTATACTTTGATTCCACACAGATTTGACATTTTGAGTTAATGCAATCAAATTTTGGCAATACTTCCAAATTAATCATTTTCCGTAATGTTTTCCGTAATGTTTTGAAGCAAACTCACACTTACGAATTTGAGAGAGAGAGAGAATGCGAAGTAGAATGCAGTATTCAGAATGAAATTCTAGATTTTTTCAGTGAGTGGAAAAAGAAGTCATGCCTTAGAATCTATAGGCAATTATTGGAAGAGGTGTGATGTCTGTTCAGGAAAAAGTGTCTGTTCAGGAAAGAAAACAACGTTCAGAAAAAGCAACATTTTTTTGGATTTCAGTTAATTCCGTTAATGAACTGACTGACATTTAATTAATTAATTAAATAAACTTTGTCCAAAAAATAATCTTATCGATCGATCATTTGACAAATCCAAATCCAAATCCAAAGCCGAAGCCGAGCGAGCGACGACGACGGCGCGAGGATACATCCTCTTCAACTCCTATAAGAGCTCTAAGAAGTTATCCTATATTTATACACACAAGTGTAGTTGTCTTTCACCAATGTGGTACAAAGTTCATGACAAAAGCTCATTTGATTCAAATTTTCATTTCCCTCCATTTTATTTCCCACCATTTCCCAATTCACACTCTTAGACTTTTAAACCCAATGCTTAAAGTCCAACAATATTATCATTAATTATGTATTAAAGAAAGAAATTTCATAAGTCAGAAACGTATTGGAAGATAGGGTATGGAGTTGATGATACTTTTTTCACCTTCTCCTTGTTCTATAGATAGTTTCAAAATAAAATTAAAAAAATGCTTTCTATCCATTTCAGTAACTGGATGAGTGGATTTTCTCCTCAAAAATAAACTCAGTGTTTCTAAGAATATTAAAAAAATGGCACCAACAAAAATAAATGTGTAGACATTTTAAAATATGTGTATTTTATTGCAATCTAGAATCTATTCATTGTACAAGTAAAGTAATTTTATGTTTTATTTTGCAGAAATAGATAATGCAGACGAAAATCAATTGACAAGGGTCTATGATAAGTCCGTGGAGCATGATTTCAAGCCTTTTCCACGAATATATACATTTCATTTATGGCTGGAAGAAATATTTGGACTGCTTAAATTTCATGAGATGTCATGGGCAGAGCAGTTGAGGCATGAGCCTGCATTATACTGGAACGACTAAATATTAAGGTGGAAATGAGTCTTCCAAGTTTTCCGGCAAGAGATATTTCATCTCTTAACACATGCAAAAAGGTATTACTCAGTTGTGTTGATTTTCATTCCTTGAAAGTTCTAGGCTTTACCTTGCGAGATTCATTGCTCGAAATCTGGACGAGTCAGGCAACAATATTTATGTTTATATATTAATACTCAACAGTTGAATTGGGGGATATTATAATCGGCTTTGAGTAAAGAGGTATAACAAAATCACTTTTTAACATGATTTCTTTTAAATTGCACTGTAATCTATCTTTTATTTCACACAAATATAATCGGTTTAAATTTTAAAAATAAAAAATAACATTAGCTGGTACAAAGAGGAGAAATGTCAGAAACCCGATTATATATAGTTATATAGGATTATATTATATTGGGTAGAAAAAGTTGATAATTCTTTTTCCTTTAATTCTTCGGTTGTATGAATGAAAGAAGCGAAAAAAATAACAAACGTGATGGTACAAAATGAAATTGCTGAGACCTTGGATTGGAGAGGAAACTGGAAAAGGTGAATAGGTAAAAAATGCATGTATTTGAAGGGTTGTGCATCCGTTAGTCTCGGGCTCTTTTGTGTAACTACATTATATTGATGCAACCCCTTTCAATCAGAAAATATTGAAAAATCCCCTATGCATGATAATGCCTCAAGACAGTTTTGAACATGTAGTTTACTCGAACTTTTAGTTTATAATTATACTTCTTGAACCTATATTAATTATATATCCAATGCTAAGATATATTGTCGGATTAATGGGTTTCAAATGTTAAATTATTTACACTAAAAGCTATAGTCTATGCGGGATTGTAGTTCAATTGATCTGAGCACCACCCTGTCAATGGCGACGCTGCGGGTTCGAGGATAGTGAAAAAGATTCATATAGACGACACGTAAAAAAAAGTCTAAAAACAAAAGGCAATATATAATGCTCACACCATTCATCAGATGTCTTAGAGATAAGCAGCATGATGCTAAATTTTGTAACTCTTAAATGTTTCAAATATATTCTTTTTCAGATAACAAATTTTAAAATGTCAAGCAGGGCTACACATGCAACGCACATGTCCAGAGACTAATTATATTAAAAGCATGAACACCTAAACTAAAAAGTTAAATTACTGGTTTACCCCTAAAACCTAATTATCCTACTTACTATAAGTTAAAACCCCCTACTAAACTTGGCAACAAACACACGATTTCATATGAAGGGACACATTCTTGAACAACTTCTGTTACTCATTGATATGAAGGGGTGTGTCCCTTGAGAAAATGTTGAATCTGAATATGACACTACTAGAAATTGGAGCTATGGCAACCCTTCCAAAACCGTTAGGCTAACCGTTCCTATAAGGCTATTGGAACGGATGTTGACTCGTTTCGGGATTCAGCGTTACAATAGGTCTATTGGAACGGTTATTTGCAACGGTTCATAAACCGTCTTCATAGATAAGCTATTGTAACGGTTTGAACTGATAGCATTGTTCTATCTATAGGAACGGTTTCTTTTCTGTTGGGACGGTTATAAACCGTCCTGGTAAAATAATATAGCTAATTTTTTTTAAGTCTGTTGCAACGGTTTCATGATATATGGCAACGGTTTTTGTGATTTATAGGAACAACTATCAGTGTTCTATTGCAACGGATATTATAACATATTGGAACAGTTATTATGGGCTGGTCTTATTCTTTGCTAGGCCTATTAGAACGGTTATATTCCCTATTGCAACAAATTATAATTTTTGATATTTATGGAAGCAAAATGAGAAATATTTTCCTACTGTATGAAATTATTTACACCATATCCAACTAGCATTATCCTTGTACAAAAACAAAATATGAATACATTGTTTGGTCAAACAATTCAAAAGTGAAAATAGATGAGTTTTCATACAAAAAGTTCTAAACTAAAATATCCTTAAACATAATAATAAATTCTAACAACAATCAACAACACTCAAGTAAGGTCTTCGTCACTGCTTTCATCCGCAATCACTGCACCTACAAAAGTCAATGAGAAATAATTAAATAAAAATTTTAGGATAGTTGAATCACAAAGTAATTGAATGAACAATTTGATAATAACTCAAAAAATTTCTAACTCTCTAAATTCTTAAATTTTTTGGCAGAGTTTCCTTTGTAAATATGACTATCCCAAAATTTTTAACCTGCTCAAAATATCATTTGTAAATACAACTATGCAGAACCTAAGATCCATCCATACATCAACTATCAATATGTGCCATTCACAATATTATCGGCACACCGTATCAACATAAATTTATAAACATAGTAATCGCTGCTTAGATCATCTGCATTTTTTCTGATAATCAGCTTGGAAAAAATGAGTTACTATAGCAACAAACAAGTAAAGTAATCGAATAGCATCTTATTAGCACAAATACAACCAACATAGTAAAAGAATTGAAGAGCATAAAGTGCTTATACTGTATAATTTATAACCAGATGCCTACTCAGTTGCTGGGATGAGTTCATTCTGAAACTTGTTTTAGGCAAGTTTATATCGGAATATAAGGGAAAAGTTAGGAGCCATTTCTTTTAAAACCTCCTTATATACAAAAGATGAATACATAAAGGAGGGGGACATTAAACCTAACCTTCTAAGTACATGAATGAGAGTTAGACGTGCCCAACTCTTTAGAGTAAGAATGCAAAAATTGATGCAGATAGACACATTAGAGAATGTATGGTATAATACATAGAACTTCTCTCTATAATACATGTTAATGCTAATTCTATGACAAAAGTTAGAACCAAACTCAACTTATACATTATCATCATATACAAAAGTAGTCGTGGAGTTCCTTACTATGAAGCTTGTCATCTGGTACTTATCCATGTACCATGAGGCTCTAGCTTGACTTAGAAGCTCTTGAGCAGAGAAAAACCATTTAGTATTGGTCCTTTCTACTCTTTTTTAACTAGAGCACCAATAACTCTATTAGTCTCCCTATAGCAATGTGTGATGTGGAAAACCTGAAATCAACAAGTACAATTCTAAACAGAATAAGCTAAAAAAATAAGCAATATTAATACCTCGAATGAGTTGGCCTTCTCTGTTCCTATCAGTATATGGACGACGGATTGGTTGCAAAGTTGCTCGTTGTGCAGGAGAAGCTTCTCCAGGAGAATTATCACCCAATGCCGCTAGAATAATGTTAGAATCAATATCAATTCCTGAACGCTGAAGTCGTGCAAGGACACCTGCAATAACTTCTTGACGGATAGTAAAACCCGTACAGGCGAATCGTAAAACCCAATTTGGAGAAATTCTCACACCCTGGATATAATTCTTCTTTTTCTTCTTCTACTAATTTAAAAAATCTTTTTTCATCTTCAGAAGGTCCATCCCTCACTCTTTGGTGTCCCAAATCATACTCGACATTTCGAAATGCATCATGAAGTAATCCATCAGTATCATTATGCATCTCGGAACCTTCATCATTATTGCTTGGGCATGGAGCCTTTCTCGAGGAAAATCCTTCCCCATGAAAAACTCATTTGGTGTATCCATGAACAAACCCATTAACAATCAAGTGATCCTCCTTATGATATTCAGAGGAAGGGCAGTATATCATTCTGTTAAAATTGGGCAGCATAAAAATAATTAAAGAAGAACTAGGCAGCTGAATTCAGAGGAAGGACAGTATACCATTCTGTTAAAACTGGGCAGCATAAAAACAATTAAAGAAGAACTAGGCAGCATTTCAGCGAAGAGGAGAAGACTTAGAAAGAAGAACCGAAGGTATAAAAAAATTCGGCAGCATTTCGCTGCTATTTGGAAGAAGAAGAAGAAGAAGAAGAAGAAGAAGAAGAAGAAGAAGAAGAATCGACAACGTTAGTAGGGGAAAGGGTGATAAAATATTTTAACCTAATATTTATATTATTAAATTAAAATTAGTTAAAAATAATAGAAACATGGGTTATTTGGGCGGGTTTAGCGAAATTGACGAGGGAAAATACGGAGGGAAAAAGGAACCGTTTTGATAGAATTTTTATCAATAAAATCGTTCCATAAATAGTTCTATTGGACGGTTTATAGAACCGTTGCGAAAAAAAGAGTCTATGGTAACGGTTTTGTTACAACTGCAACGGTTTTGTAGCGGTAGTGTGCTGATATCACCTAAAATCTATTGGAACGGTTGCAACCGTTACAATATGGTATCTATGGCAACGATTTGTGAAACGCTCCAGAAATAATTGTTGCCATAGGCCCATTTTCTAGTAGTGTGAGATGTATTCCTCCAATAAAAAATGAGAAGATTATTTTAATTACATAAAACAATTATAACATAAATACGTTTGAACGATTCTTTGACTTATTTCGACTTCAGCATGGATTGGCTAGAGGAATAATTTCTCACGTATTGCACACCTAATTGGGTGAATTTTCTTATTTGTAGAAATAAATCTCATACCTATATATCTATGCAATCAAACTAAGGTAAAAAAGGTACCCAAGACTCATGTCTTCCTTTTAATTTTTTTTCCTAAGTACAAATTTACTAATTAAGTATCTGCACTGCATCACATGCTCACTTATTTTGCTTTTTTTTAAATTATTATCACTTATTGCTACTCTTTTGGCATACATCATTTGGTTCAATTTTGGCTAAGACCGGACTCTGCATGATTATTTTTGTGCAGTTTCAAATAGATAAATTTTCTATCTTTTATATTTTATTATTATTTATCTTTTTTTTATTTATAAGAAAGTTGAATTAAATTTGTGCAGATATTCCTTTTGTTTTCACTTTTCTTACTGGTTCTTACCCTCTTGCCATCTAACTTCACATTATCTATGATTATTAGTCATGTGCTTTTAAAGTGGTATTTGCTTAAGAGAAATTATATATCTTGAGGATGTTTTTCTAGATTTTAATTTTACTCTACCTTATGGATGTACATAACTTTTCTGTTATTTTTTTTATTTTTTGCCTCAATAGTGATGGACTTATATATGGCATATATTGTTACTAGAGGACGACTTCTTTTTTCTTTCTGCATTCGATCGAATTTGGTTGCGCTATAGTCCCAAATCGACTGTCCATAGGACTTATCTTCTTGTTTTGGAAGACGATACCTTAACATCATTTTATTAGTGTAGTTTTTTGGCTCTTCATAGAGAAGCAATGTTGAGGTAAATAAAACTGTAAGTTTATTTAAAATTCACAATACTGTAAAAAAAAGTTGAGATATCATTGCTATAAAGGATCGAGATAGTATATCACGCTTCAATTACTGAGTCCCTCCTTTTGGCTTTTTGCTTCCTTAAATTCGAGCTTTTCCTTCCTTTTTCCCTGCGACTATGTATATACTGTGTTTATTAAATTTGTTTTCTTAAACCCTGTTCACGTCACTGACCATGTAGAACTTATTCTTTTTTTTTCAAGGATACAACTTAAATATTTTGGGCAACTTCTTCGTTAAACTTCTTTTCTGTTGTTTGATGTGAATCATATAACACATATCAAAAAGATTAAAATTTAACTTTTTAGTGTATTGGTTAATGTTATTAATATGATGCATTGTGCATATACGAATATAAATGTGCATCAACCCGTTAATATTTTTTTTCCACTAATATATAGCCTTCTCTTTATAAGAATTTGTCTATATTTCATTTTATTAATGTAACTATATTGTAAACAGTTTATTTTTTAAAATCATTATTTCATATATTTCTATAATTCATCTGTCGATCTTCATATATTTTAAGCTCTCTAGATTTCTCGGTAATTCTCTTGTAACACCTTCCTTTACTTCTGGTTTAAGTGTTTGCCATAGTAATTAGAATCAAGAAAGTTGTATTTTTTGTTTGTTCATCGGGAAGAGAAAATGAGGATTTGAAGATTTTTTTAGTAATGATTGTGGTGGGATGAAAGATAACTTTTGCATTAGTTGAGATCATTATTAAAATTATTAGTTCACAGTTAAAGAGGGGAAGAATAAATTAGACAAAGTTTGATAGGAAAACATCTAGAAAAAGTTATCTCCCATCTAATTATTGATAAGAGTATGAAAGAGAGACTATAGTTATAATGATATTTGGAATTCTATATGTATACAAGCAAGTGAATGTAGCTTTGGATTTAAATCTACCATATTGTTATAATGTGCCAAAGATATCATAGATATGGTTTCTCTTTTGTTGCTCCTCAAGTCCTAATGCAGCTTTGATATAAGCATGTTAGAACATTTGCAAGCATATGATGCCAAGGAGAGGTAAGAAATTCAGTTTTGCATTTAATTTATGTTGGTCTATTCTTAGCAGATTACTAATTTATGTTTCTTTGTGTTTTTGTGGTCTTTAAATGTGATTACCCAATAAGAAAATTGCATGCATCTAATTAAATTTTTACTGTTCTTGTTTATAAATTCAAAGAATATTCAATTATCTTGACTTCGGCAATTGATCATCCGCACAAACTTGTATTTTATTATTTTAAGTATAGTATTATTTTACAAAACTATGTACTACATGGTTTAATATACACGTGCAACACACGTGCGGAGAGACTAGTATATATATATTATTCTCTTATGGAAATTTTAACTATAAAATAAAACTTATAATTATAATTTGAAAATAAAAGGAAAAAATTAATTTTGTTTTACGTATAACACAAAATAACAACTATTAAAAGTATTTGGTTGATTTTTTAAAGAAATAATAAAAGGCTTTTCTATTAAGATATTTATATCTAAACATTTAAACCAAATAATGAAAAGAAAAAAAAATGAAAAAGAAATAGGAAAATGTTGGTGTAGGTGTTCAAACCTTGTACCTCAAGGACAAAACCATCTTCTCAGCTACCCTTCAACCAGTGGGTTGCCCAACTATTTCGTGTATAACATAGGGATTTTCTGTGTTATATATATAACGCAGTTAATTCATGCGCTATACATATATGGCGCGGATAATTACCGCACTATATATAGTATGGTAACTTTTTTTTTTACACTTATTAGTGTTTTTTTGTCCAAAAGTACATTATTTTGGTTCCCGACTCTAAAAAGAAAGGATCCAATATAAAAATGAAAAAAATATACTATTAATAAGTCCGTTTAGATGGAAAAATCAACTTATTTTAAGAAGTGTTTTTTTAAAAGTACTTTTGTATTTGGCTAATTAATTTAAAAAATACTTCTATGCAACAATTAGTGTTTGATCAAGCTTTTTAAAAGTACTTCTAAGTATATTTTTCGGAAAAGTACTCTTGGGAAGAACTTCCGTGAAGAAGTTACTTTTTTTTCGCTTTTCCAAAAATACGTCTGCTTCTCCACAAAACTACTTTTTTATTTATTTTTTTCATAAAAGTTTAACCAACACTTATTCTTTTCCTAAATGCTTCTGCTTTTGAATCGGTTGGCAAAACAGGCTATAAGAAACTGAATTGCATGAGTCAAGTATGTTGACTTTCAAACGAATGCCTTTCTCAAACAATAAAGCAGTTCCCGCCAAAGGTTGAATCTTACTGCACTCTCGCAACCACTCTCCAGTAGCTGTCTTTCAAGGATACTGCTCCTCTTCTGGTTGTGCATATGAACAGAGGGAGCCGAGAGGTTGAACGGAGGATTCTCCGCCTTCTCCACGGTCACAAATCTCGAACCCAACTCACTCAAATCCATGCCCATATCCTTCGCCACCACCTTCACCACTCTAACCAGCTCATCTCCCACTTCATTTCCATCTGCCGTTCCCTTAACAAAATGCTTTATGCGTCCCTCGTCTTCCAGCATTTTCACAACCCCAACATCTTCCTCTTCAACTCCATGATCAAAGGCTACTCCTTATGTGGCCCGTATCAAAATTCTATCGCCTTATTTTCCACCATGAAACGACGTGGCATCTGGCCTGATGAGTTCACTTTCGCCCCTTTACTTAAAGCCTGTTCTAATCTTGAGGATCTGAAATATGGTCGGGCTATACAAAAGAATGTGGTTGCACTTGGGTTTGAGAGATTTGGGTCGACAAGGATTGGGATTATTGAACTGTACTGTGGTTGTGGGATGATGATGGATGCTGAGCAGGTGTTTGATGATATGTCTCATAGAGATGTGATTGTTTGGAATTTGATGATTAGGGGTTATTGTAAAAGTAGAAATGTGGATATGGGGTTTGGTCTGTTTAGTCAAATGGGTGAGAGGACAGTGGTTTCTTGGAATTTGATGATTTCGTCGTTAGCTCAAAATGGGAGGGAGAAGGATGCACTGACACTTTTCGCTGAGATGAGGAATAGTGAGTTTGAGCCTGATGAAGCTACGGTTGTTACGATGTTACCCGTCTGTGCTCATTTAGGAGAAGTTGATTTGGGAAGGTGGATTCACTCTTATGTTAAGTCTAAGGGTCTCTATCCTGATCTTGTATCCGTCAGCAACGCATTGGTTGATTTCTTTGGAAAATCTGGTGATTTGGAAGCTGCTTTTACAATATTCAAAGACATGCCTGGGAAAAATGTAGTTTCTTGGAACGCCATGGTATCAAACTGTGCTTTTAATGGGAAGGGTGAATTGGGAGTTAAATTGTTTGATGAGATGTTAGGTGAAGGTGTGAGACCTAATGATTCAACTTTTGTGGGCGTTTTAGCATGTTGTGCCCATGCAGGTTTGGTCCAAAGAGGTGGAGATTTGTTTGATTCTATGATTGGAAATCATGGCATAGAGCCAACGCTTGAGCATTACGGATGCATGGTTGATCTTCTAGGCCGTGGGGGTTGTCTAAAAGAGGCTCATAAACTGGTGAAAACCATGCCAGTGGAACCAAATGCTGCTATATGGGGTGCATTGGTTAGTGCTTGTCGCACTCATGGTGAAATGGAACTGGCCGAATGTGCACTTAAGGAACTCATAAAACTTGAACCTTGGAATTCTGGTAACTATGTATTGTTATCCAATATTTATGCTGATAGAGGAAAATGGGAAGAAGTTGAAAAGGTGAGAGTGTTGATGAGGGGAAATAGCATTAAGAAAGCACCAGGACAGAGCACGGTTGTTTGATTCTTTGTTGGCTTCTTGCATCAATATAGGATCCCTTCTATGAACAGCTCTTTCTAATTGATTTCCTCTTCTGCAAATATATGCAATGAATGAAAATAGTTGTCAAGGAGAAAGAAACATATTGAAGGGACCTTAACGAGGATTTAGACCTTTCTTCGACAGTCTTTGGACTTTGAGTGCATGAAAGTAATTTGAACTGAAAGCAGCTTAGCTTTGGATTGTCAAATTAAATGATATGCAAGCTATAGCTCTGATTTTAGGAAACAATGTCTATAGGCACTGTCTGCTGACCGCTCAGTTCCTGGATCGGATGATGCAAGTCTAACGTTAAAAAAAATTCCCCTTCCACCCCCTCTGCTATTATACTTGGACCAAGGGCCTCCTTCCCTTGTACTTTTGTTCAATTCGCCTCCTTTAAAACAAAATAGTCAAATTTGGCGACTAGTATTTTAGTGTTCACCCTCTCATGTATGGCCTTAGCTCCGAGACTGGAATTTGGTTTGAGCCATTTTCCTGCCTTTTATTACCTTTGGATTTTAACTGTTTTGTCTCTCCTTTTTTTCTCTTGGGAAACTTGAAAGCAAGAGAGTTCGAATTGCTGATAGTATTTTGTCGATCATGCCGGTGATGGAAAAACTAAGAGTAGATTTTCTTTTTCTTTTCTTCTTGTTTCACTTTTTGGTGATCAATCAGTAGAACCATTTTCATAGCGCTTTTATATGATTTAGGATGCGTTTAGTATGAAAGGAAAATATTTTTATGGAAAATGAGTGGTTTTATCACTTATTTTCTCTTGTTTGGTTGGTGCGTGGGAAATATTTTCCGAAAAATATTTTCTAGTGTTTGGTTAGAGAGTAAAAAATATTTTTTTTTATGCTACTTTCCTCATCCCCTTCTCCCAAGTCTCTAAAAATTCACACAAACTCGAAGGAACTAATGTGTTGCTTTATTTTTTACGCAAAAATAACGTTGAAATTTGTGCTCCATAACTAAAAAGAAAATACTCTTTTTGTTGGTTGAAAAAGAAAGTACTCTTCCTACAACATGAAAATAAAGTGCTCATTGTTTTTGAAATAAAAGAAAATATTTTTTCTACATCATGAGAAGAAAATACTCATTTTGTTAAATGAAAAAATAATTTACATCATGAAAAAATAATACTTTTTTTGTTGAAATGAGAAAAAAATACTTTTTCTACATGAAAAGAAAGTTTTTTTTGTTAAAATGGAAAGAATACTTTTTGATATCATGAAAAAAAATTACTCATTTATGGAAAAGAAAAAAAAAATCTATAACATGAAAAGAAAGTACTATTAATAATATTTTTATTTAGGGGGGGTGAGGTCGGTTAGACGGGGATGGAGTGGGGTGGAATTGGGTGGGTGGGGGGTTGGGTTGGTGGGGATGAGTAAGGTTGAGAAAGAGTTTTGGAAAATGTTTTCCCGACATTTTCCTTCAATTTTCCTCCAATTGAAGGAAAGTGAGTTCATGAAGAAAATATTATCATACAAAACATAGTCTTTTTGAATTTTCACAGTTTGGTGATAGGAAAAACAGCATGGGAAAAAAAATAGTGGAGATGCGGGGTATCGATCCCCGTACCTCTCGCATGCTAAGCGAGCGCTCTACCATCTGAGCTACATCCCCTTGATGCCAATGTGTAGTGTTTCTGAGTAGAAGTTTCAAACTTTTGCTTATATTTTTCCTAATCTATATACAATGTAATTATGATGCCGAACATTTGATTTTCTAACTACAGAAGGACTGGCTCATATGATGTCCTGCGCAGACTTGCAGGACCTACTCTTTAAACAATTATAGTAACTGCATATTCGAAGATTCTTCGCAGATGCAGTTTAAATATCGCAATATGGTCAAAGAAACGTATGAATGTCTATGCCTGATTGCTAGCATTATCGCAACGGACGACGAGACACTTTTCGGCAGGGGAAAGAAGTGAACTGGAACGTTTTATAACCTCAAACTTGTGAAGACAACAGGATTCTTATTATTAAAAAAAAAAAAAAAAAAAAAAAATTTAAAAAAAAAAAAAAAAAAAAAAAAAAAAAGAGATGAAAAAAAAAAAAGGAGTTTAAAAAAAAAAAAAAAAAAAAAAAAAAAAAAAAAAAAAAAAAAAAAAAAAAAAAAAAANTTAAAAAAAAAAAAAAAAAAAAAAAAGATATAAGTTTAGTTAGTTATTCCCAGAACCAGTATAGACAAATAACTTTGTTAACTTTTGTACCATATATAGAAGCCTGGATCTACAAGCGAGCAGGAGATGAATATCTTGATTACTATTTGTAGTGAACAACCCCATCACTATTTTCCTATTCAGTCTCCACCGATAAAAGTGGGACCAAGTTTATCAACCCAAGTACATAAATCAACAACCTTTTCCGGCACAGCCCCTAACAGTGCGTCCGTCACCCTGACATCCTGCCTCCAGAAACTAGAGTGCTTGAAGGAGCTAGAATGAAAAAGAGGGATTAACAGATATGTACGAAAACAAAAATTCCGCAAATAAATTAACGACGTCATATGTCCAAAATTCATGCAACATGTTCAACAAAAGAGTCCCAAAGGCACTACTTCATCAACATAAGTTGAATGGTTTAGACTACTCTCACGACCATCATTATATTTCTATAACAATTGAAGACTAGACAATATAGTAGAGAATACTTCTTTTACTGTTTCACTAGAAACCTGGAACAAGAGAAACTATAAAACAAACATCTTCAATTTATCCGGTACAAAAGTAAGAATTAAAACAGAATTACAAAATGTCACTTCCTAGACCCATTACTTGATATACTGAGACATCCATCTGAAGCCTTCTCCATATCCCATTTTGCGGACTATGCTGCACATGAATACCTCAACTGGACGGACATTGGAATCTGCTAGGTTTACCTTCCCCTTGCCAGTGGTGACGCCCGTTAGCCCCATATGGTAACGCAATTCATCTTCTGAGGCAGCATATGGGATGTCTATCTTGTTACCCAGTATCAGAAAAGGAACAGTGGCCAACGACTCATCAGAGAGGAGAGCATCCAGCTCTTTCTTGGACTCTGCAAACCTTTCTTTGTCAAAGGAGTCCACCAAGTATACAACGGCATCCACCTTTGGAAAAAAGGAATGTTATAATAAGCACAAACACCAAGAATTATCCAAATTAACACTTGGGACTTCTTAGAAAAGATACATGCACAAGCAAAATTCCATTATCTGATTCTAAATTTTGCAGGCAATTGCTTTAAGCCTATCAAACATATAACATGATAGTCAAACTAAACAAGATCTAGTTTTGGAAAACAGAACTATAAACAATGGTCATTAGTATTTAGTAAAGCTATTGCATCTGTAATTCTTAGCCATTTTTGGTATGTAATCGGCTTTCTCACTTGAAAACTATTCATAAGAATCACATTTGCAAATACATAATTTTTCTTTCATCCTAATAATTAACCCAATAAAGGTGATCTAAAGAAAGTTCAATGTTGTACAATCTCTATGAATATGATGTTATTCTGAGAATTTGTACCAAATAATGGAAACAATTCATGAAAAAAAAAGTTCTATGAATATATAACAGAAACACACTCAAACATGGATAGAAGATCTTAAGCAAGTCTTTTTGAAAGATACTTTAGAAATATAATAAAGTAGCTGAGTAGAAAAGACAAAATGAAAGAGAACGCAAATGGGAAAGAGAGTAACTATTCATGGCTTATTGGACACTGAAACTTCTTTACACATTTGGATGTGTTTTGCAGAAGAAATGGCTGCAGCCAGTCCAATGCTGCTCCTTGGACAACTAAAACTTCAAAAACAGGGGATATATGTCTATTTTTCCATATAAAGATTCAACAATTTTCTCAAAGGAAATCTTTTACCAATAAAGATGAATATAAGTATATGGTGAGGTACTATTGAAACACCCACGGAAAAAGAAAGGTGCTATCAATCAACTCCCAGTATCAATATATGCCTCCCATGAATCAAATAAACTGTGAGTAGTTTATTTGGGATTATGAAGGCATTAAATCGCTTGCCTAGGGGCAAAAAATTAAGAGGTTAAGTTGCCTTACTCATAACACTTATAATAATATAACAATATCTCCTTGATGCCTTAATGAAAGTCTCTTATTTCACCAAAAAAATTAAACAAAATCAAATTAACTACTGGAGTTTTTGTGCAACATGCACTCAGACTTACTATTAGAGAAATTCTTAAACCTTATCGAGGATGTCCGAATAGCTACCAAAATTCTGTAAAAGCATTTCAAACATTTTTGATCCCCCAGAATGAGAAATCGGCGATGAAGAAGGGATACAGAGAGTAAGAGAGAAATGAAATTAGCAATAACAACTTGTAAGGCACTTCACAGAATTCACTCATCCTTCGTTTGAGACAAAACAAGTCAACATTAGTATGACAAGTCACAATTTTAAGGCCATGTTAAGCCATGAAATCTTATTGAGCATGAAAATGTCATTACTACATAAATCTAAACACACAAGCACTAATAGCACCCTCAAACAACAAGCATAGCTGACAAGTTTAGCGCCATATAAGCACCACAGACTAAAAGAACCCGCTAGGTATCAACCAATAAAGACCACTATCAGCACCCTAAGAAACAAAGTAATACACCATTTGCAAGTCAAAATTCTAAACTAAGACAAGAAGACAAACAAAAAGGAAAATACCTTAGCATAATAATCTTTCCAAACACGGCGAGCAATCTGATGACCACCTAAGTCAAATGCCTTGAACTTGATCTTGCCAATACTAAGCTCCTCCGACGTTGGGTATTGTGTTGGCTGATGTTGAACCAATCTCTGCAACAATTCCATAACCCTCAATTTTCAGGTTCAAAATAACAAACAACCAATAGCCGACAACAAATCTTCTCAAACTAATAAAAGTACTAAAATTTCTTTCCTTGAAAAAATAAGACTCAGGAAAAAAAGCCACATCAGGGAATTCAATTTCAGGTGAAAAATGTATAATTCAGAAAATGAAACTCAATTCAGAAAGAAAATCAGCTAATTAAACATATGTAATAAGGGAAATTTTTAAAAAAATGCATAGAATTAGAGGAGAGAGACCTCATCTTTCAACATATGGAGCAAGGTGGTTTTGCCGGCATTATCGAGGCCCAAAAACAAGATCTTAGCCTCCTTCTGCCATAATCCCAACGTAGCTAGAATTCCGTAGAACCAATCTACCAAGAACATCCTTCTGATCCGATTCGCTTCCTCCGACCCGAAGAGCCTAAATCAAAGTCCAGTGATTGAGGACGGATTGATCGATGGATCTACGAACAAAAAAGGGAGTTAGCAATCTCTCGATTTGATTCAAAGGAGAAGTGCTTAAATTTCTTCTCCTCCTCCTCGAAACGCTAAACACCTGGCTGGCGTAGAGAGAGAAAAGTTGAAGGCAATGTTTGTTTTTGTTTATGCATTTATATAAGTGGTGTGCCCTAGTCAACTAAACGCCCCACCTTTGGGGCTTTTTGCGTGTAAAAATTAGGTAAAAATTGTGCGGCCACACCCCATTTAATCTATATCAGTTTTTTTTTAAAATTTTTAATTTGTACTCACTTTTTAAAATAACTTCAGCTCTCTTTCCGTCGCTGAGCTGAAGTTCACCAGTTAAGCTGAAGTTCGCCAGTTATAAAGATAAAACTTCAACATACGGGGCTCAAGTTCCCCAGTTACAAAGACAAATAGCTAAAGTTTCTCAATTACAAAGAGCTGAAGTTCCCAAGTTATAAAGACAATTACAAAGAGAGCTGAAGTTTTGTCTTTGTAAATTGGGGAACTTCAGTCCAGTATGCTGAAGTTTTTGTCTTTATCCCAATTACAAAGACAAAAGAGTTGAAGTTTCCCAGTGTAACTGGAGGAACTTTAGCCCCGTATGCTGAAGTTTTTTTTTTATAACTGGAGAACTTCAGCTCTGTATGCTGAAGATCCCAGTTACAAGACAACAACTTCAGCTCTAGATCTACTTCAGGCCCGTCTACTAGAACACTGAAGTTTTGCGTGATTGCCTTTGCTACTTCAGCCTCGCATGCTGAAGTTATGCGCAAAAGCGGGTACGTATGTAATTTTTTTTACAAAGCGGGTATAAGTTAAAACGTGGCACAAAAAGTGGGTACGGATGCAAAAGCGCCAAAAATTAGTAGTCTCTCCGTTCCAGTTCCAATTTATGTGAACCTGTTTGATTGGGCACAAAGTTAATAAAAAATGAAGACTTTCGAAATATGTGGCCATAAATAAGTCAAAAAGGGATTTAGAGTATTTGTGTGGTTATAAAAGCTTTTCATTAAAAGTATAATTGTAAGTTTAAACTAAATTGTTTCCAAATTTAAAAAGGGGTCATTCTTTTTGGAACGGACCAAAAAAGAAATAAGTTTATATAAACTAGAATTGAGGGAGTATAATTTTTGAAAAAAAAAATAGTATTTGGAGTTAAGTTAAAAATAATATTTGAAATTAGAAGTTATGTTTGGACATATATTTCACCATTGAAAAATGTTGCCGTTTTGTGAGTGGCAAAAATATTTTTCTGAAAATTTTAATTCATTTTTAAAAAAGAAAAAGAAAAAAAATATTTTATGGACAAACGAGGCTCTAACAAATACCATAATGCTCCCTCTGTTCACATTACTTGTCCACTATACTAAAAATATATTTTCACTTTTACTTGTTCACTATACTAAATCAAGAGAAAGACAATCTCTTTTTTCTATTTTATCCTTATCATTAATTACTCATTTTCAAACTTATTTTATAAGACGTTTTGAAAGGCTATTATTATTGGGGTTGTATGATAAAATGCATACTATATTTAATATTTCTTAAGGAATGTGGAAAAGTTCGAGGTGGACAACAATTTCCCAAGAAATACTTCTTCAGTGCAAATAGAGTGGTAGGATACCGAAGGGCAAGAATCAACGTATCAAAATTTTGAAGTAAATTGGATCACCAACATTTTAAACTTCAAGAAAATTGAGGTGTAAGAAACTTAATATATTTAAATTTAAAACAAAGAATAATACAACTAAAATTATAACTACTAGTTTACAAACTTTTAAAATATTTGACAAAATAACTGATCCATCAATATTATGATTTTCCAAGGACGAACCATTTGGTTTAAGCACGGAATGTAAATTCTGTAATTGTTTTCCTTTGGCACAGAGGCTTATGTAGCATTTCGACAAGGAAAACTAAGAAATATTCAATATAAACAATGAATTCATTTCAGTATGAAAGAACAGATACTCTGCACCTGCAGTGTCAATGTGAAACCTTACTTGCCTTGGCATAAGAGAGAATTTCTGCTTATCAAGTTTGAGAGTACCTATGAAGGAGATACACGATAGAACATGAAGTTGTTTATGATATGTGCGTACGACTCACTTGAAACTTCTAAGTATAAGAAGCATATTTGCCCAGCTCATAATAGATTACAGTAACTTATATGTCAAGACAAATATCACATTCCATTTCATTGCTCAATGCGTAAGTGAATAATTTTAACTTGTGAGTTATACATTGTCAATGTCCAGACATACACCACTTTTCCATATATTGTTGCTTATTCCCAAACAAACGCAACCTATACATATCACAAGCTAAACGCCAACAGACTAGAAAACAAAATTCAATTTCTCAAGCACTCATTTAGGTAACTGATGTATGTGTGCACTTCTTTCTAGACTATTGCACAACATGTGAAAATCGAGCCATCAAGTGCCAATCAGAAACTCCTGCAAAATCTTATAAATTATGTATCCATCACAGCGGCTCCATGGAACTTATGCCGCAACTGGCTTAGCAACTGGACTACAAGTGTTAGCTTTAACCTGCCATCCAAATGAACACATATTATTGCAAAAGCTGAAAAATTCCTTTCTATTGTATCTGACCCATAAAAGACAACTGGGAGAGGGGGCTCATAAACTATCTAGTATGTCTGTGCATGATATTTTGTGAGAATAGATGATCTAATATACCAGTAAAAAATGAGAGAGAATCTCAGTTCACAACCTAAGGAGGATTTCCTCCCTACCTGCAAATTTTACATGTACATGTGTGAGGGACCTTCAGCAAGCACCTGGTAGTCAGCTTATGACTTCCAAATAGAGGACAAGAAGATATAGAAGTACTGAATTTAGGGATTAAAGTATAAGCCAAACTTCAATGGAATTTTGGAGAACTGAGGATATCCCACACGAGCATCTTCACAAGGAGGTGACTGTACTCCCTTTTTTTTGTGTGGATAATTAATGGTATTATGAGGAATGAACTATGTTTTCCTCTAGAAAACAAAAAATTTACCCGCAACAACAGAGACCAAGAGATTACCTTTGCTGCCTTAAAGAGTTCATCAATCACTTCAGACAAGGTTGGATGTGCATGAACAGCGAATTTTATGTCCTGCAGGATGCAATTAAAATGATAGAGCAATTTAGCGAAATATTTATTCGTCTTTTTACCCTTTAAAATTAGAGTTCGGAGAAAATAGTCTTTAGTTGTTTTTTTAATATTTAGAACTTTAAAACAAAGTAAAATTTGATTATTAAATTTTTCCTTATTTAACTATGTAAAAAGTCCTAATATATAGGACTTTAAAATTCATTGAGATTTGTCCTTTTATAAATTATTTCCTTATACTAACTATACAATATAGCTATTATTCCATCCATATTAACTTGTTAATATTTATATACTTTAAATTTTATATAAAAGAATTTATTAGTTTTGAAATTTAGGGACAACTAATTTTTGTGCGGAGTTAAAAAGAAACATTCCTAAAATCTTAGGTAAATTAAGATAAGGTTACAAAAATGTCCCCAAATTTTGAAAAGCAAATAAAGAGGAAGTCAACTAATAATAGAACTCTAATGCAAATGAATCTAGGATTCTATAATCTAATTTTTGTAAAAATCTTAGGAATGTATTATTTACCTTTTGTCATTACAAAAATTCCATTGAGAAATTAAATTATATTTTATTTTTAGATGTCATATATACAGCTGTTGATTCTTTTTACACTAATTTCATGATTTTATCCATACAATCTAGACTTTGTTTTGATTAGTATTTTCAAAGTCAACTAAAAGTTTGATTTTTTTTACACTAATTGCATAATTTTATCCATACAATTTAGAGTTTTATTTTGATCAATATTTTCATAGTCAAATAAAAGTTTCTTTCCAATACTTTGAACAATTAATGTTCTTGGGGATAAGCACTCAAAGTAATTTGGATTTATTATATACATATTTATGTGTGTTGTGTGCATATATATTACTATTTCAGCTTTCTAACATTTGAACAGTTTTCAATAGAAAAAATGGTGATAGTTTATTAAAATACATTAAGGATGAAACATTAGAAGACAAAATATATTTTAAGTAAGTTATCATTAATTAATTTTTTTTTTATAATTATTTAAATAAATGATAACTTCCTATACTTTTCTATGTACAAAGTTATTTATTGTAATATATTAACCTACTGTAGACATTTTAAAACTTAGCATTTAGTAACTTGATTTAAATGTTGTTTTTGTTCTCATATTTTATTGATTGACGCTAAGTACACATGCATGCAACGCACGAGACACTAAAGCTAGTGTTTCTAAAAGTGTGACTAGTATATATCATCTTTAACACGAGTCATGATGCTGGAATCCCGCTAAAGATCAAAATGGTTGTTAGAAAAGATTTAGAGTTTCATTATTGAAAGAAAACATGTCCACTCCATCATCCCTCCCTACGAGAAAGTAAAGAACGAAAATTATTTCTTATCCAATAGCAAAAGCTTCTACCCAATTCAGTTGAAATCTTTCCACAAAACTGTTAATTTTACTAGAGGAAAATGAAATGAAAGGTAATGCATACCTGTATACGTGTTCCCATAGCTATGGCGTTGGATGCTTCATGAATGAGGTCGGCGGCATGCATTCCAAAAATGTGAACTCCTAGGATCTCCCCATTGTCAGGTCTATATATCAACTGCAATGGACAAACATTTCAATGAACAAACACAATCCTACTAAAAACAAACTGCAAGACATAACATGTTATAATATATAAATTCATGGAAGTAAATTAGAAAAGATCATCATAGCCACCTTTGCAAGTCCCTCCCCTTCATTTTCAGCAAGGGCTTTTGTGTTAGCCTTGAAGCTAGTCTTGGCTATACCAATCTCAAAGCCCTCCTTTTCGGCTTTTTCTCTGGCTTGAGGCTGCAAAAGGCAAGGAAACAATAAAACCTTTAAAAATATGCAACTGAAAACAAACAACTATGCTTCAGTCCCAACAAGTTGGGGCCGGCTATATGAATCCTCATTGACCACGTTACTCCATTTAAAGACATCTCAGGCCGATATTATACAAGATAATTATGCAACTGATTACTAAAAAAATTAACTCAGCATGAAAGATGTTAACGAGCATACATGGTTCATCGAGTTTGAATACGCATCAAATGTATATAGGTGCATAAAATAGGGATGCTTGTGTAAATTTCAGGTTCCAGCGTCCAGTATCAAACCAATATACAGTAGACTCATTAACCTAACTATTTATATAGGCCAAATACATACGCGACCCCTTAAACTTGCCCGATTCTTTCATTTAGACACCTGAACTTGAGCTAGTACCTATTGAACACTTAAACTCCTCTGAAAGTATACCTATTAGACACATTTTGCTGAGATGGTAAAAAAATAAAATGTGTGCATTTCACACGTGACTGACATGACAAAAGAACCAATGAGATAGCGACACATGGCTTTTAATCCCAAGAAAAAAAACTATTGGAGGAAATAAATTAAAAAGATGTGTTCTTCAAAAACTTCTAGCACCACCAGTTGCTATGACGCCCCCCCCCCCCCCAACTCACCAAAAAAAATCTCTTTTGCTCAATCCAAAAGATTCAAAATTATCAATACACACTTGGTGATATTAGACCAATTCGATGGAGACTTCGAGGCATGCAGAATTTTCATAGAAGCCCTTGTCAAAGAGAATAAATATGAAGAGGCAGTTCACTAGTTGAGGACTATACAACTGTTAGAGTTGATGACCAATGAGAAAATTAACTACCCATTTGATAATTTTGTGTGAAATTGTGTGATTTCTTGATTCCTGAGTGTTGGAAAGGCTGAGCTTGCGTTTAAGACCCTTGAGAATGCGGTGAATTCAGGTTATTGGAACCCAATATTGTTTCTTACACAACATTAATAAGTGCTTATTACAGGTTGGGAAGGTTGGGAAGAACTGAAGAGGTTTCTAATTTGGTTGCTGCGTTGCGGATATATGGATTACAATTAGATATCGTGCTTTACAGAAATTGAATATATGGGTATTTTAGGGAATGCAGACACAATGAGATGGTGTGTAGGAGGAGAATGAGAAATGGGTTCAATCCAGCCATGGAACTTGCCGCTGGTCATGGAATTCCGGGAAGGTGGTCAACACTCCAAGTAAAACCAGAGGAAAAGAAAAAAATGGAAAAGAGAAAGAAAAAAAAAAAAAAAAAAGGAATGGAGTAACCAGTTTTGAGCTACTGACACGCTGAAAAGAGTGTAAAAGACTCATTTGCCATATCAGCAAAATGTGTCTAATAGGTACACTTTTGGATAGATTTAGGTGTTCAATAGGTACTAGTCCGAGTTCAAGTGTCTAGATGAAAAAGTCGGGCAAGTTTAAGTGGCTGCATATGTATCTGGCCATTTATTTAATATATGCTGAACATCCTAATAATACAAAATAATGTTAAACAATAAATTTGCTTTCTAGTGCTATAACTCATGAAAAGGAACGATATTTAAAGAAGAAATAATGTCCGGATAAAACCAGTAAAGAAAGTGCACAAGGAAACACCTACTATACACAAACAAATTATTTTACCTCTGTTAATCCGACCATACTGATTTCAGGATGGGTAAAGCATGCAGCTGGAATACTTAAATGATTCAGGATATGGTCCTTTCCAGTAACTTGTTCAACAACTATGTAAGAAGAAAAGGCCAAACGTTAAACATTTGCAGGAAACTTGCTCAATGATAAACATAGCAGCTGATGTCACACGAGATCGTTACCAGAGATTCCTTGTGCACTTGCAGCATGTGCAAGCATCATTTTTCCATTTGCATCACCAATGCAATACAAGTGAGGAACCTAGCAACCACAAAGCCTAATGAGTTGAAAGAAAATTGACCACAGATATCCAAAAGAAAAAAAGTATTCATGCCTACCAACTCGCCATTGGCATCAATAACACACATGCGCTCATCAACAGGAACAAATCCACGTTGTGTTTGAACATTTATCTGTTTATAAAACAAAGATATGAGATGTCATAACGTTTATGAAGTTAGTTTCAGTAAAAACTGATGCAACTAACATTTTCCAAGCCAAGTCCCTGCGTGAATGGAACCCTTCCAGTTGCAATTAGAGCAGCATCTACCTGCAGCAGAATAAAATAATTTGGGAACATATCATATGCTAGTGACAAGAATCAAGTATACTGCAGAGTATAGAAGATGTGGAGAACAAGATATTAAATCGGATTGCAGGCAACAACTAAAGCAAAGCTGTTCTCCCTCTTTTGATATTCATTACCACTATTCAGAAAGAACTACCAATAGTTGTACAATGACGTGTAGCAAGAATGTTGCTAAACTGATACAGTTTATCCAGTAATTAAGTTATGCTGTACCACCGACTTAAGCTGTGTACTTAATTTACTCATATAATAATCACAATGTGCTTATCTAGTGTATAGTCTTGCAATGAAGTACCTATATGACAGGTCAATCCAACTGTACTTTTTCTCAATAAACATGTAAGTCCAACAACAATAAAACATAAACAATGAATAAGACCTATGATGTCACAGAAATACCCATTAAAGGTAATTTACAATTCAAAGACTTTAAAATTTATTAATTTGCTTATTTTGTCTACAGTTGGATATGATTTAAGATTTATGATCTTAACCAGTAACCACGATCCGAGGCCAAAAGGATACAGCTTCCATCCAAAACTACGAGTTAAAAATAACAAAGTTAAACTCCTCTGAACAAAAAGCTACAACTTACCTCCAATGTATCCTTCAGTTCCTTAGTCTTTGCATCAATAAGCTCGATAGTCACTGGTTTTCCATCCTTTGCTGGAGTTATCTGAAGAAGGTGCAACAAAATTAAGATAACTGGTTGTCACGTAGAGATTCAGGCTAGTACGTGCATATATTACCTTGCTAGCAAATACACCTGTATGATAATCAATTTTTCGAGGATTTATGAGGACTCGTTGTGCCAATTTTCCAATCTCAGGATCAAAGCCGGGCATGAGCTGATCTAAAGCCTCAACAAAGGTGACCTGTGCAGTTATCCAGTAGTCAGCACAGAAAGAAAGATTACGAAAGAAAAGATTGATGTTCTGTTGCCACAGATACAGTCTTGAAGATAGAGCCTTTACCTCACTTCCAAGTGCCGTATACACATCACTGAATTCTAGTCCAATGTACCCACTTCCGACAATAGCAATCCATTGGGGTACTGATTCCAATTTGAGTGCATGATCACTTGTTATCACTGTCTTACCTGCAAAGAAAGCATCAGTATCATTTAATGATACAAGTTCAATGTATGTGTGTGTAATGTCTCATGTCTAAATATCTACCAGCAATTCAACATAGATGAGCTCAAGTAATTGTAGGAAAATCAATTCCAAATCTTGATGCAAAACATTTAGTACAATGTCAGTCAAATAATGTTATATAACTTGTCTAGATGACAATATAGCATTGCCACTTGCCAGACACATCATAGAGCTAACCAACAACGAGTGAACAAATCCTTTCGCCAAAGGAGTTTAGGAGTTGTGCACCTATTCTTTCATAAAAGGTGCTCTCTAACATTTATACTCAAGAAACATAGCAGATGTATAACCAAGTCTTACTAACAAGTTTTTATGTGCAAGCAGAGTATATGCTACTTCACAAGCTCATTGAATAAATAATGGATCTATAGAAATTCCACTTTCAATAAATCTTAGAATCTTCATCCCATCAGTTGATGCTGCGTAAGATAAAAATTTCTGACTTCAAGAGTATTATGACGTTTAGCATGAAGCATCCAAGCTACCAGCTATGCAGCCGGCCACATCCTTCAGTATATCATACAATAAAAAAAGACTTGCAACTCGACAATTCAGTTGTTTATTTCATCATAAACAGTCAATAATAATCAAGAGGAAAGCCCTTACCATCAACCTCGATGCCTTTGGGCACAGAGGGGACAGAACCAGTAGCAATTATTATATCTTTTGCTGTTATAACAGTATCTCCATATTTGACTTTTTGTGGACCCTGAAAAGGCACAACAAAAGCGTCATCATCTAAATCCAATTGGTTATAGACATAAAAGGTTAGGAGATAATAGTAATAATAATCTGCAACAGATAAACGTACCAAAATTGCTCCAAAACCTGTCAATATATCCACACCAAGGGCTTTCATTGAATTGGTCAAATTACTACGTATCTTTGAGGCCAAATTATTTGCATGGTCAGCAACACCTTGTCTGTCATATCCAGCGGCAGCAACCTTATATGAAAGATAAGTGATGCACCCCAAGTACAGTAAACATATCAAGTCAGAACTGAGAGCCAAAAACTAAAAACGAGTGTTAAAGACCTGAGTTAAAAGTTCCATTAGGAGGGCTCGAGCTTCCTTTCTAGATGCTACTTACTTAACAAACAATGCATAGTCTCAAGTTCATCTAAAAATAAAAAGTAGGTACCAGAAAGACGTGTAGTTGTCGTAGTTTATGCATGAATTATTTCATCTACTTTTACTCCTACATCCCTGATTGTAAATGATTTATGACTGTTATGCTATGGGAGTTCAGTAATCATTGTAACCCTATATACACCCCCAAAAGAGAGGTACATAACAACCATTATCATGTCTGTATCTCCCAATATTAGGGTAAACGCAAAAATCACCCTTTCCCATTGCGACTTGTCTGTTTAGTAAAAGTTTAGATACAAGTATAATACCCAGTACGATTATGACACGCAAGTACAAAAAGTTTTTGAGATACGGGGATCAGGTACGAACTTCAGTACGAAGATATATGCAGTCCTTTTTTTTCATAATTTTCATTGTATGTTTATAGTTTAAAGATATTATAAAGATGAACTAATAACTGTCGGTAACAAAAGCGAAAAGTAAGAATAGACATTCTATCAGTTGTACAAATTTAAACAGTATAAGCTATGAATTGAAGTCACCCAACATATTTATTAAAAATCATTAGCTATTTGGTGCGAACATCAAACACATTAAAAACAGAGGTGCATCTCCAACTTAATCTAAAAATCCCAATTTTTGTTTAAAATTGCATTTTGGCCGAATAATATCCACTTTGACCACAATGCACCCAATTACTGGGTATCATCTCCATAATAAGGATAAGTACCCTGTACCAATATGCAGTTCGGAATTTAGCACTGTGCTTCTAAGATTTGCTCTTAAAATATTCCATGATGCATTACCTCGTCCTCATGAAGTCTAAGTTTTGTGATTATGCAACAAAATACCCAAACGATCAAACAAACCGACATATGCCATATCAGGACCCCATGTCAGAACCTAAACATATTAGGCTTCTAGGAGAAAGAATAAGAATTACCTGGAGACCAAAAGACTTCATATGTTGTTCATTCTGAAGCTCCCGCATGCGACCACTCACAGCTAGAAGGGCCTTGGAAGGAACACAACCCCTATTTACACATGTTCCACCAACTACATCCCCTTCGATGATAGCAGTTCTCAAGCCCTGCAAAGAGATTTAAGTAATTATGCACATTATTCACTGGAAAAAGAAATGGAGCCTTCTTGTTCCAACCCAATTTCTCATTCCAACCAGGCTTCAACGATCTCACAATGAAGTTGCATCGAATTATAGAAGTGAAATTGATGTTTTACAGGAGTTCCACTCCACAATAATCATCACCAAGGTATATTGTTTATTTCTTTTCTCTTCTTTTATTTAGTTTCTTATGGGTCGATAAGTTTATCGCCTAGCTCTCTGTCGCCATTTTCCATTTCTGCGTCCCCTGTTCTTAACTGCTTTCATGATTTCTACAAATGATTCTTCATTCAAGAATTAAGCTCGGTAATATAGCCAAATTAAGCACCTATTCCAGTTCCCTTCTATTGATTAGTCAAACATATTAGTTCTAGAAAAAAACATATAGTGTAATAAGGAAGGCAGATAAAGCTAGCTCAACAAGAAATCTCAACTGAAAACAGAGCAAGACAGCTTCAAATTCCACTGATATATTCGGGATCGCCGAGTGAAAACTCTTTCAAGTATTCAGCAACTTAACAAAGTAGAACACTGGTGGAACAACAAATCATCAATTAGCTAGTACTAACAGAATTCAACAACAAAAAGGTAGTTTACCTTCTCGACGGCATGAAGAGCAGCACCATGACCACCAACACCAGCTCCAATAATAACCAGATCATAGTCAAATGCCTTAGAAGGAGCTCCATTTCCACCTAAAGAAGCTGCGATTCTGTTGGAACAAAAACGCCTGGTTGTAGATGACTGGAAACGCGTAGAAAGAGACGAATTCGACGACTTGAAATCAAAAGCCTCCCTTCTGAGGCCGCAGAATCGAAGTGATCGCGGAGTCAGCAAATTGACATTGGCATTGGAAACGGCGGCGGAGCAGTCCGATCTGCGGATCGTCGAAGGAGAAGAGAGCGAGAGAGAAATTGAAGACTGCATTGTGATTTAGGGTTGGAGAGGAAATGTGGGGAGCAGGAGAAGGTTTTGAAGGAGGAGGAGATATATGGGAGTGTGTTGAAGCTTTGAGAGCTCCGTTGGAGGTGGCGGAGTTAACTATGTGAAAGTTCCCTTGTAGTATGTGTTCTTCTCGGACACTGTGTATGTGTGTGTGTGTGTGTTGGTTGGATGAACAAACTACTTATTTATTTGGTTTGCACTTGGCGCTATGTTTTCCTCTCTTTAATTACCTACTCTATCTTTATTTTCTTTATTTATTTAGTCTATTTTCTAAATTAAGGTTAGGATATTAAAAAGGCACATAGCCATAGTGTCAAGAATTTTTTTTTTTAATTTTATTACATTGGGGGTAGGAGAAGGAAAAATGAAAAGGAGATTACAAGGTAGGTAATGAGACCCTCACCATGCGAGAGTTCGGATAACCTATAAACCTAAGCTACTTTCCCATTGTGCCATGAGTTGAATCCATAAACCTAGTGTTAATCTATTAACTCTATAAAAGAAAATAATAAATGGGAATATTTTTATTGTTGGCCAATATTATGGAAAGGGTATGTTGTTGTTCATGAAATCAACTAGAACGGTGTCACTGTCCAAAAGTCTAACCTGTTGTGATGGCGCCTATCGATGATACTAGGCAATCCGATTTTCAAAATACTTTAAATGTATCACAAAATATAAACCGAAAAGCTTTTATATGACAGGTTTTTCATAAAAACAAGAGTTAAACTCAAAATACAACGCGGAAAAATAGCCCCAAACATCGGGGTGTCATCAAGTCATGAGCGTCTAACAACCAGTCTAAGAAACAGTGTCTACAAGAATCTGTGTCTAAATGCCAATACAGAAAACAAAGATAACAAGGAAGGAGAGACAAGAACTGCGAACGTCGGCAGCTACCTCGTGAATATCCGATACTCAACCACGCACGAGATCAACGTCATTCGTGACTGAAAACACTTGAATCTGCACATGAAGTGCAGGATGTAGCGTGAGTACAACCAACTCAGTAAGTAACAATAATAAATAACGAAATGAAAGGCGACGAGCTATACAATTTTAGTTCATTTCAGTAATTTCAGCAATGAGAGCAGGCATGTTTCAATTTCGGCAATTTAAGTCAAGTCAGTTACACATTACAAAGTTCAGGTAAAAACGGATACAATATTTTCTAGAAGTTCATAACAATGATATAAATCAGCTAAGTGCAGCAACAAAAGAAACAAATGCAACCTCTCAGGGCAAAGATCACTCAAGCTCTCAATAGCTCAAACACTCGGCTCTCAGCCCTCAATACTCACATTCATTGGGTACCCGCACTCACTGGGGTGTACAGACTCCGGATGTGCTCCTAGAGCCCAAGCGTTATAATCCGCACGGAGAACTCACGTGCTGCATGGAGAACTCACGTGCTATATATCATATCAAGATCCGCACGGACAACTCACGTGCTACAGTATCATATCAGAATCCGCACGGACAACTCACGTGCTAAAGTATAAATATCATGATTCGCACAGGCTGCTCACGTGCTATGGTATCAATACCTCACAAACAAACCCTCGACCTCACTTAGTCATCAACCTCTCTAGTCTCACGACCCTCATTAATAAAGGGGAATCAACCCAAAACAGAATGATATAATGTATGAACAGGGAATAACAAATACTGAGGGATAATATGCAATAAATACTACGATTGAGTACGATAACAATAAGCAGGAAGGTTCAATAGGTATCACTGTATTGGTAAAAAGAGTTTCACACGTAAGCCACCTCTTGACAACTCAACCAGTTATGTGGACATAGGAGAACGCGACAGCTGGATATGATTCTTTGAAGAGGTACGGAACAAAGAGGCACGATTCAATAAACCCTCGAGCTCATCAGCCACGAAAACTCAACCTGATCAAGACAGGGAAGAGACACGGTCATAATGAATCTGGACAAAGCTATGGGTAGATTCAAGGACCTACAATTGATTACTCGTACGTTATGTAACCGTACCCCAATTACCATTATCCTTTGTAACCCCTCATTAATGTCATAATTAGTCATTAATGGGCAATCATAGCAAGAGTTGTATGTTATATCAAGGAATCTCCTATATAACAGGAATACAGCTTGTAAAGGCATCTGATTCTCGATTACAATCTACTTTGTTTTTCTATATTTCTGCAATATTGTCTATTACTCGTTTTTCTCTATTTTATTGATTATCAGTAACCCGTATTCATCCAAGAAATAGCTTTAGTCAAAGGATCTAATTCTTTGGTTAAATAAGTTGGTTCCGTTACCAAAAATCTGATAATCTTTGTTTGCTTTTCAAGCGATATCCTCTGAACTATGTCGAACTCCAACAACAACAACCAGCAAAGGAATGGAACCCCAGTTCCATCACCTTCAAGAACCCCACGTGGTTCAAGGGAACAATCCCCAGAAAGATCCAATAACAACAATGATAATAATGATCAAACGGTGGAACAAGATCGAGTAAAGCAAATGATTGCAGAGTATGTGAGCCAAGCTTTGCAAGAATTTGTGAGGGGATTACCGGCAGCGTTACCTGCACCACCGACACCACCCCCCAATAATACCATCACCATGAAAAATCCTCAATCTGGGTTGGCAAACTCAGGAAGGGGAGATACTCCTAATGAATCTCTCGAAGCGAGACCAGGTATATCTAATAACTCTGAATTATAAATTTATTGCTAACCATGCAGAAACAGATGAAGGAGCAGAATGATCGTATCGAACAAATTCGTGGAGTACCGCTTATTATCAAAGGCATTGATGTTGATAGGTATTCTCAACAACCTTGGAAGCCAAGTGCGGCTCCCTTGCCTATACCCAAAAAGTTTAAAATGCTTGACGTTCCCAAATATGACGGAACAACTGACCCACGTGATCATGTGACTGCTTTCACTACTAGAGTAAAAGGCAACGACTTAACAAAACAAGAGATTGAATTAGTCCTTGTCAAAAAATTTGGGGAAACACTTACCAAAGGATCCCTAACCTGGTATTCTCTTCTCCCTGAAAATTTTATTGTCTCTTTTGCTGAGATTGCAGATTCATTTATAAAATCACACTCTGGTGCACAAAAAGTTGAGAAAAAAATGGAAGACATATTCAAAATAAAACAAGGAGACACAGAACTACTCTGTGAGTTTGTAGACAGGTTTCAACGAGAAAGAATGCAATTACCTAGGGTGCCTAATAATTGGGCAACCATGGCATTTGTAAGCAACCTAAACGATAAAAGCTCAGAAGCCACGAGACAACTTAAGGAAAGTCTAAGAGAATTCCCCACTACAACATGGAACGATGTATATAACATGTTTAATACTAAACTCAGAATAGAAGAAGATATCATTGCTCGTTCAAGAGATGAAGATCATTCCAGATCTAGACGTCCTGAATCAGACGATCAGGTAAAAACAGGTACGATCCTTACTTAGGACCCTCCGGACGTGATATTCGTCCCAGGTTCGAAAACACTAGGTCAGACTATAGACCACCAGGAAGAGACGTAGTCTCATCCTCATCTAGATCCAGAAAAGATCAAGATGAACGACCTAGAGGTAATACCCGAATTGGGGATCATACCTTTAATGTAAGTACTACTGAACTTGTCTCAATATTGAGGAACATAGGAGACAAGGTTAAGTGGCCCAAAGATATGCGATCAAATCCAAATAGAAGGAACCCAGATCACTGGTGTGAATTCCATAACGATCATGGGCACAAGACTGCGGATTGCAGATTTTTACAAGGTGAAGTAGAAAATTTATTGAAACAAGGCTATTTAACAGAATTGTTTAGTGATAAAGGTAAACATGCATATATGAAGAACATGCAGGAGCCCCCAAAGCCTCCTTCTCTAAAATGAACCGTCAACGTGATACACGGAGGTGAAGAAGTAAACGGAGTGGTCTGCAAAACGACCACAAAGTTCACAATTACACATGGAAAACGGGTTCGTGAAAATCTGGAAGCGAATGATATAACATTCGATGATGCAGATATCTGCGGATTAATGCTTCCTCACAATGATCGACCAGGACAGGAATGAGGTAACTTTCAACAACTTAACCTGGAACTGGAGAAACGAAATTCTTAATTTTTTGCAGAATGGTACCGTACTTGAAGACAGGAAAGCAGCACAAGCACTTCGCCGCAAAGCTGCACGGTACTGCCTTATTCGAAACTCACTTTATCGCAAGATGTTCGGAGGACCCCTAGCTAAATGCCTCGGACCTAACCAAATGGAATTTGTGATGAAAGCAGTCCACGAAGGACACTAAGAAAATCACTCAGGGGCGAGATCATTAGTGAAAACCCTAATCAGAGCTAGATACTATTGGCCTAAGATGGAAGAAGCCGAGAACTTCTATCCAAATGCGACAGGTGCCAAAGGTTTGCCAATAACATGCCTCGACCAGCGGAATTATTTCATCCAATAGTATCCCCATGGCCTTTCATAAAATGGGGTATGGACATAATGGGACCTCTTCCCACAGCTAAAGGACAAGTACGGTTTTTGCTCATGCTAACCGACTATTTTACATAATGGGTAGAGGCAGAAGCGTTCAAACAAGTGCGAGAAAAGGAAGTTAAAAGCTTCTTATGGCAAAACATAATATGTCGTTTTGGGATACCAAAGGAGATCGTGTACGATAATGGCCCACAATTTATAGTCTCTCAAATCACAGAATTCTTTGAAATCTGGAAAATCAAGCGGACCACTTCAACGCCATACCACCCCGTGGCTAATAGTCAAGCTGAGTCAACGAATAAGGTCATCATCAACAATCTAAAGAAGCGGATGGATAAAGCCAAAGGAAATTGGTCTGATGAGTTACCAGCGGTACTATGGGCATACAAAACAACTTCAAAAACAGCCACAGGAGAAACCCTGTTCGCACTTGTCTATGGCTCAGAAGCCTTAATACCTGTGGAGATTGGCGAACCAAGCATAAGGTTCGAAACAGCCATAGAGGAAGCAAACGACGACGAATTGAGGACCAAGCTAGACCTGCTCGAACCACGGAGAGAAGCAACACTGATACGGATGGCAGCTCAAAAACAAACCATAGAGCGTTATTACAACTGTAAAGCTCATCTCAAGTACTTCAAGATTGGGGACTTCGTCCTCAAAAAAGTCTTTCAATCAACGAAAAAAGAATGCACAGAAAAGCTAAATCCAAACTGGGAAGTACCCTACAAAATCCGAGGCATAGCTGGGAAGGAAGCCTATAAGTTGGAAGCTATGGACGACAGAATTCTACCAACAAGCTGGAACGCCATCCACCTAAAGAAGTATTACTTCTAAGGAAAAGAAGTACCCCCGGTCAGGTATCACACGTTCGATTTTATTTTGAACAATTTAAAATTTTACTAACTTTTTTAGATGATAGGCATAAAGTTAACCCATCACCAAATGATGATATTAGACCTGTAAAGACGCGAGGAAATAACACAATTCCCGGTCTAGGGTTACACTTTCTGATGGACGTTTTAAAGGGTTAAGCAGTCATTATTCTAAAAAACTATATACCTTCGAGTCCGGAATATTTTTCCTTTTTAGGAAAAGGACCACAGGGAAGGAATAATCAAGTGCTCGAGATCTCATTCTTCAAAACTCAAACACTTGGAGGACTATACAGTATGGAAGGATAAGAAGAAGCAAAGAAGACTATCAGAAAGTCAAAAGCTCGAGCCTGAAGACCCATCTACCCAACGAAACAAGTGATACGAGCAGAATCAAAAGAGATCAAAAGAGTCATCCAAATACAAAGCCTAATGCAAAAATGCAAAAAACCTTCGAACATGTTCTGGTTGAAAGGCAAAATATTAGTCACGGGGAAGAAATGTACATCTTTATACTTATTCAAAACTGTTGTAACAAAAACAGTTAGGGGTAAAAGATCATCATCAGTGTACTCATTCAAAAACTGTTATGATTAAAAACAGTTACAAAATCTTTGTACTCATATAGAAAATTGTTATCAAATAAAATAGTTATGGATGAAAGATCAAAATTCTTGTATTTGTTTAGACAACTGTTATCAAATAAAACAGTTACGAATAAGAAAACATTTCCCTCGTACTTATTAGAAAATTGTTTCCAACAAAAACAGTTGCGGGTAAAAAATCCAATTCTTATAATAACTGTTACTAATGAAAAATAGTTGCTCCCTTGTAATTACTCGAAAAAACTATTACATACGAAAAACAATTACGAAATACAAGTGTATATCAAATCTGTTAAAAAAACAGTTGTAACATGAGTTTTAGACGATAATCAAACACATGTAAAAAGTTGTGAAAGTTCAAACAAAAAAAAACTTTCCTCAGAAACATTCTTAAATATGTGAAAAATTCCTATCACTCTATTGTTTAACCAAAGAATTAGATCATTTGACTAAAGATATTTCTAGGATGAACACGGGTTACTGATAATCAAGGAAATAGAGAAAAATAAATAATAGACAATATTGCAGAAATATAAAAAAGGAAAGTAGATTGTGTTCGAGAATCAGATGCCTTTACAAGCTGTATGCCCCTCCCTTATATAGGAGATTCCTTGATATAACGTACAACTCTTGCTATGATTTCCCGTTAATGACTAATTATGATATTAATGGGGCGTTACAAAGGATAACGGTAATTGGGGTACGGTTACATAACCTACGAGTAATCAACTGTGGGTTCTTGAATCTGCCCGTAGCTTTGTCCAGATTCATTTTGACCGTGTCCCTTCCCTGTCTTGATCAGGTTGAGTTTCCCGTGGCTGATGAGCTCGAGGGTTATTGAATCGTGCCTCTTTGTTCCGTACCTCTTCAAAGAATCACATCTAGCTGTCGCGTTCTCCTGTGTCCACATAACTGGCTGAGTTGTCAAGAGTAGGCTTACGTGTGAAACTCTTTTTTACCAATCCCGATAGTCCCCCCACTTACCATATATTTATCGATTAATATTTGGTAAGTGGATACTCATTTATGGCGGGAATATTTTGCCGCTGCTTTACCGCGAAACATTGTACCCTTCTCTGAATCATAGGCGTCATTTGTCACTTTCATTTGATGCTCATACCACGTGTCCTTCTCGGATTGTTTCTGCATTTACTCGGCACCTTTTAGGGCTTTTTGCGGTTGCGTCAGTCCCGAAGTGACACCTTTAATTATGACTTTTCATCATTATTTTTCTTTTTTCCATGTTTGACGGTTGTCCTCAAGTATAAATACCTTTCTTCTTTTCTGCTTCCACGAAACACTTTCTAACTTTGTCTTTTGTAAAGAATTTTTTTTCTTGCCTTTGTAAACATGACTTCTTCAAATCAACCTCAAAGAGTAATAGATATTGAAAATTTAACGCCATCTTCTGCTCCGACTGGGAGTCGGAGGGGTGGTATACTTAGGAGTCTAGGATCCACTCGAGAGGCTCCTCTTCTTCTCAGATAGTTTCCCCTCCTTCCGCTAGGTCTCTAGTTTCTCCGAGGTTTAGGGCTTCTCGGTCTTTGTCTAGAGGTAGAAGTGAACGCCTTCGTGAACCTGGAGTTGATGAAATTGTTCCTGCTGATTTTGTCTTTGCTAGAGATAATCAAGTTCTCGTAGACCAATCTTCTTCCCTTGAGAGTGGCGAAAGGTACCCAACCCTTATTACTGAAGGTCAGATTTCCCTTGTTCGTAGGGAGTGTTTTTGGAGGCTTGATTTTCCTGCCTACATTCTGAATAGTAATCAAAGAATAACGTCTTACAAGACGGGATATTCTTTTGTTTATACGTACCCTTTTACTCTAGGGTTTAGACCTCCCATTGATCCAGTCATAATTGAATTATGTTGTTTCTTCAATATCTTCTTAGGACAAGTTGGTCCGCTTGTATGGCGAGTTTTCGCATATCTTAGTAGTTTAGCTTCTTTAGCCTCGGTTCCTTTTACTTTCAACCATCTTATTCATCTTTACTTTCCTACCTTGTTTCGTCAAGGGGTTTTTACTCTGACTGCTTGGAGAAAAAGAGTGATGGTAACCTCTGGAGATGATAAGGATAGGGGTTGGTACCTCCGGTATGTTGTTGTACCCACTGTTGGTTTAGTGGGTGAAGAAAATCTTCCCTTCCCTAAGAAGCGGAATCGTGCACGTGAATATGCTTTAGCTCACATCTATTTACTTTTCCTCGTTCTGACTTGAGATGTTTTACTAACACCGTATCTAGGGGTGTACATGGACCAGGTTGGTTCGGATTTTATCAAAACCAAACCAAACCAATTATATCGGTTTGGATTGGTTCGATCTTGTCGGGTTTTTCGGGTTTTCGGGTTTTTTGTTACTTACATATTATTTCAATCTTACTTTGTTAAATATTTGATAATTAAATATATATTTACTAAAAATATAAAAAATTAACAAACATATTATTAATTAAAATATTCTTATGAAATAATTCTATTAGTAACACATAATTGTTATATTTTTAGTCGTCCGCCAAAATTTTTCATTGATATACACATTCAGGTTAACCGAATTTAGTAATTAAAGATAAAAATTAATATGATACCTAAATATTAATAACCACTTCACATTCGAAAAAGGAATAAGAATGTAATAGATCTTAACATATGATATGAATATGAAAGAACAAAGAGATAGATGCATTTCAGTAACACTTGATAAGAAAGTGATCATAAAACTCATTATTTAAGGTCAATAGATATGAAGCACTTCATATTCTATTAAAATTTATATCCCGCAAGAGAATCCCAAATATTTCTAGATATTTTTTTTAAAAAATTCTATATAAAATCTTAAAAGTATATATAAAAATTATATATTTATATGTCGGGTTGGTTCGGGATTTTTTTACTCAATACCAAACTAAATCAAACCATACCACGTCAGGTTTTTTAATCGGTTTGGTTTGACTTTTCGGTTTGGTGCGGTTTTTCGGTTTGGTTTGTACACCCCTAACCGTATCTGTTTCTTCTTCTCTCAGCAATCATGGGTACTGTTAAGAATGTCTCCGGTATCCGTGATTGGGTAGAAAAATTGTTGTCCGTTGCTCCTTTAGAAGAGAGATCTTGGAATTACTTCGCTGGGAGGTACGGTTGGCATGTAAAGACCCACGGTAAGTGAAGCTTTTATTCTTGCTTCTTTCCTTACTCAAGCCTCTTCTTTCTCTATCGCTTAAATTTTTCCCTTTTGATAGGGTTCTCTGCTCGTGGGGTGTCTGCTTCATCTATCCCAAAGATGTCTTTAGCTCAGGCCCAAAAAAATATTGTTGGTTCGTCTTCCTCGAAGAGTAAGTTTGGTGAGTCTCGTTCCGTAGAAGAAGAAGAAAAAGAGGGTGCTTTGGTGCGCAGTCCACAGAGAAGGCGGGTGGTTTCAGACGATGAGTCTACACCCATGACTTTTCCTTCCGTGTCTGTGGTTGATCCCTCTAACTTTGAAGATGTTTCACACTCCCCCATTCATAAGTCTGTAGATTACTTGTTCCATGAAGGTTTTGACCCTGCTCCTGATGATGTCTCTTTGGCTGCTATTTTTCCTGATTCTTTAAGAGAAGTTGTCTCATTTGCTCCTTTGGCTATTACGGCTTCTGTTGTTGCTTTGCCCGTGGCTTCCTCAACTCTTCAATACTCTGTGCCTGCTGCTTTGCCCGTGGCTTCTCCAGTTCCTCAACCCTCCATGCATGTTGTTGCTTCATCTCTTCCTGCTTCTATGCCTTTCGCTAGGGAAGTAGGGTCTTCCAGCAGAGAGATGCGACAGATGATAATAGAGGTTCCAGTTGGGGGTAATCTTTTCAAGAAAACGGGTGAGCCCGAAGTGTGGCTCAAGCCTTTGATAGGTCCCTTAGAAAGCCAAGCTAGCCAACCATAGTGCTCTTACATGGGCCAATGAATTTGTGCATACCTCTTTGAAGGTATGATGCAGGTTAACCTCTTTCATTTTCGTATATGAAATTTATCATATCTAATTGGTTTATTTCTTGTAAATTAATCTAATAGGCATGGATCTCATGAAGAGGATCGCAAATACGGATCAGGAGACAAAAGAGTTGCAGGCCGATGCTGATAATTGGAAAGCACACTATGATAGCCTAAGGATTGAGATGGATGCCTTAGAAGAGGAAATGAGTACCTTGAAGCGGCAGATAAGGCTCATGGCGGTAGAACTGGCAGTAGAGAAGGCTTTTTCCAGTCAGGCTGATAAAGACAAGAGTGTTCTGGAATCTTCATTTGCTGAGCAGTTGTCCCGCGCCTCAGAGGAGATTAGAGACTTGAAAAACTTACTGGGGAAGAAGGAGGAATACTCAGGCGAGCTCGTGCAATCACTCACTCGTACTCAAGAGGACCTTCGTAATGCTTTAGATAAAGTTCAAACCCTGGAGGAGTCGATTGTGCCATTAAGGGCCGCCCATGAAGCTGCTGAAGCAGAGAAGGACGGATTGAGAGATGAGCTTCAAGTATGGGCAAGGGATTATGAAGATCTTGAAGAGGTGGCTGTTGTTGATGTGAGTTGGGCGTATATGAATTCTCGCCTTGACACATTGACGGAAATGAGTCGAGAGGGTTTAAACCTTAGTGATGAAATAGCTAAAACTAAGGAAGTCATGGAGAAGGTTCAACAAGGTCATAACCTCTCTTCACCTGATGGTGAGACTCCTGCTGCTCGTGTCTCTTCATCCCTAGTTGCTCCCGCTCCTTCTGCCAGTGAAGTCAATCCCTCTCCTGAAGAAATTTAAGAAGTTGGTTCACCCCTCTTCTTTTTATCTTTGTCTCAATTGGTTGTTACCCCCAGTTCCATCGTGGGTAAACTTGGATCTCTTTGAAGTCCCCAAATGACAACTTAGGGGCACCTCAATGTATAAAAATTCTATATGGCTAAGTATAAGTTAATACTTAGTTTTTACTTAGCCGTTTTTATATATTAATGCTAGTAGGACTTTTGTTTTCTGTTGAGTTTCTGTTTCACTCTTTAAGTCTTTTGCATGCTTAATTTTCGAGGTTTTTGTTTTTACCTCTGAATTTTTGCATGAGGATGCTAGTAATCACTCGTACCTTTTCATAGTAGGTACGGTGTTTGTGAGCCTTTTTGTAGTAGGCTTCATTTATGAAAGAGGGCCCTTTATGATTGACATAAAGAAGACATCTCAACTTCATGATAATGCAATAGAGTGATAGGAATTTTACACATGTTTAAGAATGTTTCCAAGGAAAGTTTTTTGTTTGAACTTCCATGACATTTTACATGTGTTTGGTTATCGTCTAAAACTCATGTTTGCAACTGTTTTTGTTTAACAGATTTGATATACTCTTGTATTTCGTAACTGTTTTTCATAGGTAACAGTTTTTCGATATTAATACAAGGGAACAACTGTTTTTCACTAGTAACAATTTTTATAAAGATTGGGGTTTCTACCCGCAACTGTTTTGATTGATAACAGTTTTATAATAAGTACGAGGAAAATATTTTTTCATCCGTAACTATTTAATCTGGCAATAGTTTTCTGAACAAATACATGGATTTTGATCTTTCATTCATAACTGTTTTATTTGATAACAGTTTTTTTGAGTAAGTACAAATGATGATGATCTTTTACCCCTAACTGTTTTAGTTACAACAGTTTTGAATAAGTATACATTTCTTCCTCGTGACTAATATTTTGCCTTTCAGCCTGAACATGTTCGACGTTTTTTTTTTGCATTTTTGCATTAGGCTTTGTATTTGGATGACTCTTTTGATCTCTTTCGATTCTGCTCGTATCACTTGTCTTGTTGGGTAGATGGGTCTTCAGGCTCGAGCTTTTGACTTTCTGATAGTCTTCTTTGCTTCGTCTTAGCCTTCCATACTGTATAGTCCCCCAAGTGTTTGAGCTTTGAAGAATGAGATCTCGAGCACTTGATTATTCCTTCCTTGTAGTCCTTTTCTTGAAAAAGAAAAACATTTCGTACTCGAAGGTATATAGTTTTTTAGATGATGACTGCTTAACCCTTTTAAAACGTCCATCAGAAAGTGTAACCCTAGACCGGGAATTGTGTTATTTCCTCGCGTCTTTGCAGGTCTAATATCATCATCTGGTGATGGGTTAGCTTTATGCCTATCATCTAAAAAAGTTAGTAAATTTTTTAAATGTTCAAAATAAAATCGAACGTGTGATACCTGACCGGGGGTATTTCTTTTCCTTAGAAGTAATATTTTTTTAGGTGGATGGCGTTCTATCTTGTTGGTAGAATTCTGCCGTCCATAGCTTCCAACTCATAGGCGCCCTTCCCACCTATGCCTCGGATTTTGTAGGGTCCTTCCCAGTTTGGATTTAGCTTTCCTGCGCCTGCTTCTTTCGTTGATTGAAAGACTTTTTTGAGGACGAAGTCCCCAATATTGAAGTACCTGAGATGAGCTTTACGGTTGTAATAACGCTCTCTGATTTTTTTTTGANTGCTGCTTCTCTCCGTGGTTCGAGCAGGTCCAGATTGGTCCTCAATTCGTCATCGTTTGCTTCCTCCATGGCTGTTGCGAACCTTATGCTTGGTTCGCCAATCTCCACAGGTATTAAGGCTTCTGAGCCATAGACAAGTGCGAACAGAGTTTATCCTGTGGCTATTTTTGAAGTTGTTCTGTATGCCCATAGTACCACTGGTAACTCATCAGGCCAGTTTCCTTTGGATTTATCCAGCCGCTATTTTAGATTGTGGATGATGACCTTATTCGTTGACTCAGCTTGACCATTAGCCACGGGGTGGTATGGCGTTGACGTGATCCGCTTGATTTTCAAGCTTTCAAAGAATTCTGTAATTTGCGAGCCTATGAATTGTGGGCCATTATCGCACATGATCTCCTTTGGTATCCCAAAGCGGCATATTATGTTTCGCCATAAGAAGCTGTTAACTTCCTTTTCTCGCACTTGTTTGAACGCTTCTGCCTCTACCCATTTTGTAAAATAGTCGGTTAGCATGAGCAAAAACCGTACCTGTCCTTTAGCTGTGGGAAGAGGTCCCACTATGTCCATACCCCATTTCATGAAAGGCCATGGGGATACTATTGGATGCAATAATTCCGCTGGTCAATGCATATTATTGGCAAATCTTTGGCACCTGTCGTATTTGGATACAAAGTTCCCGGCTTCTTCTTCCATCTTAGGCCAATAATCCAGCTCTGATTAGGGTTTTCAATAAGAATCTCGCCCCTGAGTGATTTCCATAGTGTCCTTCGTGGACTTCTTTCATCAAAAATTCTGTTTGGTTAGGTACGAGACATTTAGCTAGGGGTCCTCCGAACATCTTGCGATAAAGCGAGTTGCGATAAGGCAGTACCGTGCAGCTTTGCCGCGNTAAGAATTTCGTTTCTCCAGTCCCAGGTTAAGTTGTTGAAAGTTACCTCATTCCTGTCCTGGTCGATCATTGAGTGGAATAGTTGGACGACAATTGCATTGTCTTTGTTTGTTACTTCCGTGACTGCTGCGAGGTTAACTAATGCATCTGCTTTTGCATTTTACTCTCTAGGTATTTGCATTACCTTCCATTTTTTGAATTGTTTCACGAGTTCTCGTGCTTTTTCAAGATACTGTTGCATTCGAGTCTCTCGAGCGATGTAAGTCTCATGCATCTGATTTACTACCAGTTGGGAGTCTCTATTGATCACGATTTGCTCGATTGAGAGTTCCCGTGCGAGTTCAATCCCTACAATAACAGCTTCGTACTCTGCTTCATTGTTAGTTATAGGATAGCACTTGATAGCTTACCGTGTCTTTTCACCCGTGGGTGATATTAAGACTATGCCTAAGCCGACACCTTTTATATTTGAGGAGCCATCGGTGAATAGGATCCATAGGCCCGGATTAGCACCGTTAAAAATTGTAATTCTTTTTCTACTTCAGGGATAATTCTATTACTAAAGTCAGCAACAAAACCAACTAGTATTTGAGACTTAATTGCAGTCCTAGGCTGATAGATTATTTCATGCTCACTTAATTCTATGGCCCACTTGGCTAATCTTCCTGACAATTCTTGTTTATGCAGAATATTTCTTAAAGGATATGAAGTCACAACGGTGATTGGGTGACATTGAAAATATGGTCGTAATTTTCTAGATGCCATTATTAAAGCTAAG
>ML402418.1:238353-251738 GCA_005239525.1 Nicotiana knightiana | reverse complement strand
TGCTATTCTCCCTGTTAGTCTTTGAACTTCCTTTTTATTTGTTAAAATATCAGGTATTTCTTCTATAGCCTTAATTTGAGCGGGGTTTACCTCTATTCCTCTGTTCGATACAAGGAACCCAAAAATTTACCTCATTGCTCTCCAAAAGCGTATTTTTCTGGATTTAGCTTCATATTATACCTGCGTAAAATATCAAAAGTAGTAGAGAGATGCTGGAAATGGTCTTCCGCTTGTGTTGATTTTACCAACATATCATCAATGTAAACTTCCATCATCTTTCCAAGATGTTCTTGGAACATTTTAGTCACTAACCTTTGATAGGTGGCTCCAGCATTTTTCAAGCCAAAAAGGCATAACTTTATAACAGTAAGTCCCCCTGTTTGTAATGAAGGAAGTTTTTTTGGTCATCTGAGGGATCCATTTTAATCTGATTATAACAAGAATATGCATCTAAAAAGATTAATAATTCATGACCTGTAGTGGCATCAATCATTTGATCTATATGTGGTAATAGGAATGAATCTTTGGGGCATGCTTTATTTAAGTCAGTATAATCTATCATACTCTCCATTTGCCATTCTTTTTAGGTACTACCACGGTGTTAGCTAGCCAGTTAGGGTACGTTACCTCTCGTATCGAACCAATCTTCAAGCGTACTCTTGAATGGTCCTTGCTTTTTTTTCTTCTACTTAACAGGTACGAAGGATGGATCTTAATTTAGTTTATGAGTCATCACTTCTAGTGGGATGCCTGTTATATCTGGGTGGGACCATGCAAAGCAGTCTACGTTAGCCTTTAAATAACCAATTAACTTACCTCTTCGACCGGGGCCCAGCCTCGTGCCTATATACACTTTCTGTCAGGCTTTTGTTCAGACAATGGAACAACTTCGAGCTCTTCCGTAGTTGTTTTGATGTGCTCGTCTTCCTCCAGTTCATGAATGACATCAGGTCTAGAATCTGCATCCATGTGGTCTAATGCACCTTCCGTGGAAACTTGATTCACCTTCTCGTAAGTATTTTCTCTCGTACCTGTTTCAACAATAATACCTTCCGTACCTATTTGGGTACTAATTTCTTCCATGCCTGTTTGGGCGGTGTTACCCGCTCAGGAGATTCCCTTATCTTGTGATTCTTCCACCTCTATTTTTTTGTTGTAGTGTACCACTGAGTTTATATTTCTTGCGGTTTGCTGATCGCCTATAATTTGCTGAATCCCCCATTCAGAGGGGAATTTAATTACCTGATGCAAGGTGGAGGGTATAGCTTTCATGTCGTGGATCCATGGCCTCCCCACGATTACGTTATAAGCCATGTCAGTATTGATGACTTGGAACCTGGTACTTTTGATCACCCCCTCAGCATAAATGCTAAGCTCAATTTCTCCTTTTGTTATAACCGTGGAGTTATCAAACCTTGATATGGCTCCTGCCCTTGGGATTACTTGATTCCCCAATAGCATTTCTTCCACGACTCTTAGCAAAATGATATTGACTAAACTTCCTGGATCAATCAAAACTCTTTTTACGTTAGTGTCATGAATAAGTAAAGATATTACCAGAGCATTATTGTAAGGAAGCATTAATCCGCCGATATCTGCATCATCGAAGGTTATATCGTCCGCTTCCAGATTTTCACGAACCCGTTTTCCATGTGTAATTGTGAATTTTGTGGTCATTTTGCAGACCACTCCGTTTACTTCTTCACCTCTGTGTATCACGTTGACGGTTCATTTTGGAGAAGGAGGCTTTGGGGGCTCCTGTTTGTTCCTCATATATACATGTTTACCTTTATCACTAAATAATTCTGTTAAATAGCCTTGTTTCAATAAATTTTCTACTTCACCTTGTAAAAATCTGCAATCTGCAGTCTTGTGCCCATGATCGTTATAGAATTCACATCAGTGATCTGGGTTCCTTCTATTTGGATTTGATCGCATCTCTTTGGTCCACTTAACCTTGTCTCCCATGTTCCTCAATATTGAGACAAGTTCAGTAGTACTTACATTAAAGGTATGATCCCCAATTCGGTTATTACCTCTAGTTCGTTCATCTTGATCTTTTCTAGATCTAGATGAGGATGAGACTACGTCTCTTCCTGGTGGTNTCTGACTCAGGACGTCTGGATCTGGAATGATCTTCATCTCTTGAACGAGCAATGATATCTTCCTCTATTCGGAGTTTAGTACTATACATGTTATATACATCGTTCCATGTTGTAGCGGGGAATTCTCGTAGACTTTCCTTAAGTCGTCTCGTGGCTTCTGAGCTCTTATCGTTTAGGTTGCTTGCAAATGCCATGGCTGCCCAATTATCAGGCACCCTGGGTAATTGCATTCTTTCTCGTTGAAACCTCTCTACAAACTCTCAGAGTAGTTGCATGTCTCCTTGTTTTATTTTGAATATGTCTTCCATTCTTTTCTCAACTTTTTGTGCACCAGAGTGTGCTTTTATAAATGAATCTGCAAGCTCAGCAAAAGAGTCAATAGAATTTTCAGGGAGAAGAGAATACCAGGTTAGGGCTCCTTTGGTAAGTGTTTCCCCAAATTTTTTGACAAGGACTGATTCAATCTCTTGTTTTGTTAAGTCGTTGCCTTTTACTCCAGTAGTGAAAGCAGTCACATGATCACGTGGGTCAGTTGTTCCATCATATTTGGGAACGTCAGGCATTTTAAACTTCTTGGGTATAGGCAAGGGTGCCGCACTTGGCTTCCAAGGTTGTTGAGAATACCTATCAACATCAATGCCTTTGATAATAGGCGGTACTCCAGGAATTTGTTCGACGCGATCGTTCTGCTCCTTCATCTGTTTCTGCATGGTTAGCAGTAAATTTTGTAATTCAGAGTTATTAGATATACTTGGTCTCGCTTTGAGAGATTCATTAGGAGTATCTCCTCTTCCTGAGTTTTCCAACCAAGATTGAGGATTTTCCATGATGATGGTATTATTGGGGGGTTGTGTCGGTGGTGCAGGTAACGCTGCCGGTAATCCCCTCGCAAATTCTTGCAAAGCTTGGCTCACATACTCTATAATCATTTGCTTTACTTGATCTTGTTACACCGTTTTATCATTATTATCATTGTTTTTATTAGATCTTTCTGGGGATTGTTCCCTTGAACCACGTGGAGTTCTCGAAGGTAATGGAATTGGGGTTTCATTCCTTTGTTGGCTATTGACGTTGGAGTTCGATATAGTTCAGAGGATATCGCTTGAAAAGCAAACAAAGATTATCAGGTTTCCCAGTAACGGAACCAATTTGTTTAACCAAAGAATTAGATCCTTTGACTAAAGCTATTTCTAGGATGAACACGGGTTACTGATAATCAAGGAAGTAGAGAAAAATGAATAATAGACAATATTACAGAAATATAGAAAAGCAAAGTAGATTGTATTCGAGAATTAGATGTCTTTACAAGTTGTATTCCCCTCCCTTATATAAGAGATTCCTTGATATAACGTACAACTCTTGCTATGATTGCCCACTAATGACTAAATTTGACATTAATGGGGCGTTATAAAGGATAACGGTTATTGAGATATGGTTACATAACATACGAGTAATCAATTGTGGATTCTTGAATCTGCCCGTAGCATTGTCCAGATTCATTTTGACCGTGTCTCTTCCTTGTCTTGATCAGGTTGAGTTTCCCGTGGCTGATGAGCTCGAGGGTTTATTGAATCGTGCCTCTTTGTTCTGTACCTCTTCAAATAATCACATCCAACTGTCGCGTTCTCCTGTGTCCACATAACTGGCTGAGTTGTCAAGAGTAGTCTTAGGTGTGAAACTCTTTTTTACCAATACATCTATTGCATTATTACACCTTTATGAAGTTGATACGTCTTCTTCATTAAGTGTCGATAAAAAAAGGGCCCTCTTCCCTAAATTATGTCTACTACAAAAAGGCACACATTTAATATGACACCGTGCCTATTACGAAAAGGTACAAGTAATATAAAGCATTCTATATGCAAAACTCAGAGGTAAAACTAAAACCTCGAAAAATGAAGCATGCAAAAGACTTAAAGAGTGAAACAAAAACTCAACGGAAAACAAAAGTCATACTAGCATTAATATATTAAAACGGCTAAGTAAAAACTAAGTATTAACTTATACTTAGTTGTATAGAATTTTTATACATTGAGGTGCCCCTAAGTTGTCGTTTTGGGACTTTAAAAAGATCCAAATTTACCTCCGATGGGACTGGGGGAAACCACCAATTGAGACAAAGATAAAAAAGAAAAAAAGGGTGAACCAACTTCTTAAATTTCTTCAGGAGGGGGGTTGATTTCATTGGCAGAAGGAGCGGGAGCAACTAGGGATAAAAAGGCACGAGCAGCAGGAGTCTCACCATCAGGTGAAGAAAGGTTATGACCTTGTTGAGCCTTCTCCATGGCTTCCTTAGTTTTAGCTATTTCAGCACTAAGGTCGAAACCCTCTTGACTCATTTCCGTCAATGTGTCAAGGCGAGAATTCATATACGCCCAGCTCACATCAACAACAGCCACCTCTTCAAGATCTTCATAATCCCTTTCTCATACTTGAAGCTCAGCTCTCAATCCATCATTCTCCGCTTCAGCAGCTTCATGGGCGACCCTTAACGATACAATAGACTCCTCCAGAGTTTGAACTTTATCTAAAGCATTACGAAGATCCTATTGAGTACGGGTAAGTGATTGCACGAGCTCGCCTGAGTATTCCTCCTTCTGCCCCAGCAAGTTTTTTAAGTCTCTAATCTCCTCTGAGGCACGGGATAGCTGCTCAGCAAATGAGGACTCCAGAATACTCTTGTCTTTATCAGCCTGACTGGAAGAAGCCTTCTCTACTGCCAGTTATGCCGCCATGAGCCTCATCTGCCGCTTCAAGGTACTTCTTTCCTCTTCTAAGGCATCCATGTCAATCCATAGGCTATCATATTGTGCTTTCCAGTTATCAGCATCGGCCTGCAACTCTTTTGTCTCCTGATCCGTGTTTAAGATCCTATTCATGAGCTCCATGCTTATAAGATTAATCTACAAGAAATTAGATATGATAAATTTCATATACGAAAATGAAAGAGGATAACCTGCACCATACCTTCAAAGAGGTATGCACAACTTCATTGGCCCATGTAAGAGCACAATGGCTGGCTAGCTTGGTTTTCTCAGTAGGACATATCAAAGGCTAGAGCCACACTTCGGGCTCACCTGCTTTCTTGAAAATATTCCCCTCAGCTGGAACCTTTATTATCACATGCCGCATCTCTCTGCTGGAAGACCCTACTTCCCTAACGGAAGGCATGGAAGCAGGCAGATATGAAGCAACAACAGGCACGGAGGGTTGAGGAACTGGAGAAGCCGCGGGCAAAGCAGCAGGCACAGAGGATTGAAGAGTTGAGGAAGCCACGGGCAAAGCAACAACAGAAGCCGTAATAGCCAAAGGAGCAGATGAGACAACTTCTCTTAAAGAAGTAGGAAAAACAGCAACCAAAGGGACATCATGAGGAGCAAGGTCAAAACCTTTATGGAACAAGTAATCTACAAAATTATGAATGGGGNGGAGTCTCACCATCAGGTGAAGAGAGGTTATGACCTTGTTGAGCCTTCTCCATGGCTTCCTTAGTTTTAGCTATTTCAGCACTAAGGTCGAAACCCTCTTGACTCATTTCCGTCAATGTGTCAAGGCGAGAATTCATATACGCCCAGCTCACATCAACAACAGCCACCTCTTCAAGATCTTCATAATCCCTTTCTCATACTTGAAGCTCAGCTCTCAATCCATCATTCTCCGCTTCAGCAGCTTCATGGGCGACCCTTAACGATACAATAGACTCCTCCAGAGTTTGAACTTTATCTAAAGCATTACGAAGATCCTATTGAGTACGGGTAAGTGATTGCACGAGCTCGCCTGAGTATTCCTCCTTCTGCCCCAGCAAGTTTTTTAAGTCTCTAATCTCCTCTGAGGCACGGGATAGCTGCTCAGCAAATGAGGACTCCAGAATACTCTTGTCTTTATCAGCCTGACTGGAAGAAGCCTTCTCTACTGCCAGTTATGCCGCCATGAGCCTCATCTGCCGCTTCAAGGTACTTCTTTCCTCTTCTAAGGCATCCATGTCAATCCATAGGCTATCATATTGTGCTTTCCAGTTATCAGCATCGGCCTGCAACTCTTTTGTCTCCTGATCCGTGTTTAAGATCCTATTCATGAGCTCCATGCTTATAAGATTAATCTACAAGAAATTAGATATGATAAATTTCATATACGAAAATGAAAGAGGATAACCTGCACCATACCTTCAAAGAGGTATGCACAACTTCATTGGCCCATGTAAGAGCACAATGGCTGGCTAGCTTGGTTTTCTCAGTAGGACATATCAAAGGCTAGAGCCACACTTCGGGCTCACCTGCTTTCTTGAAAATATTCCCCTCAGCTGGAACCTTTATTATCACATGCCGCATCTCTCTGCTGGAAGACCCTACTTCCCTAACGGAAGGCATGGAAGCAGGCAGATATGAAGCAACAACAGGCACGGAGGGTTGAGGAACTGGAGAAGCCGCGGGCAAAGCAGCAGGCACAGAGGATTGAAGAGTTGAGGAAGCCACGGGCAAAGCAACAACAGAAGCCGTAATAGCCAAAGGAGCAGATGAGACAACTTCTCTTAAAGAAGTAGGAAAAACAGCAACCAAAGGGACATCATGAGGAGCAAGGTCAAAACCTTTATGGAACAAGTAATCTACAAAATTATGAATGGGGGAATGTGAAACATCTTCGAAGGTAGAGGGCTCAACCACATACACGGAAGGCAAAGTCATGGGTGTAGACTCATCGTCTGAAACCACCCGCCTTCTCCGTGGCCTGCGCACAAAAGCACCCTCTTATTCTTATTCTTCTTCTTCTTCTTCTTCTTCTTCTACGGAACGGGACTCACCAATCTTCCTCTTCGAGGAAGACGAACCAACAATAATCTATTGGGCCTAGGCCAAAGACATCTTCGGGATAGATGTAGCAGACACCCACGAGCAGAGAACCCTATCAAAAGGGAAAAAAGTTAAGCGACAAAGAAAGAAGATGCTCGAGTAAGGAAAGAAGCAAGAACAAAAGCTTCACTTATCGTGGGTCTTTACATGCCAACCGTATTTCCCAGTGAAGACATTCTCAACACGGATACTGGAGACATTCTCAACAGTACCCATGATTGCTGAGAAAAGAAGAAACAGATACGGTGTTAGTAAAACATCTCAAGTCAGAACGAGGAAAAGTAAATAGATGTGAGCTAAAGCGTACTCACGTGCACGATTCCACTTCTCAGGGAAGGGAAGATTTTCTTCACCCACTAAACCAACAGTGGGTACAGCGATATACCGGAGGTACCAACCCCTATCCTTATCATCTCCAGGAGTTACCAACACTCTTTTACTCCTAGCAGTCAGAGTAAAAACCCCTTGACGAAACAAGGCAAGAGAGTAGAGATGAATAAGATGATTGAAAGTAAAAGGAACCGAGGCTAAAGAAGCTAAACTCCTAAGACATGCAAAAACTCGCCACACAATCGGACCAACTTGTCCTAAGAAGATATTGAAGAAACGACAGAATTCAATTATGACTGGATCAATGGGAGGACTAAATCCTAGAGTAAAAGGGTACGTATAAACAAAAGAGTATCCCGTCTTGTAAGACGTTATTCTTTGATTACTATTCGGAATATAGACAGGGAAATCAGGCCTCCAAAAACACTCCCTACGAACAAGGGAAATCTAACCCTCGGTAATAAGGGTTGGATACCTTTCAACACTCTCAAGGGAAGAAGATTGGTCTACGAGAACTTTATTATCTCTAGCAAAGACAAACTCAGCAGGAACAATTTTATCAACTCCAGGTTCACGAAGGCGTTTACCTCTACCTCTAGACAAAGACCGGGAAGCCCTAAACCTATGAGAAACTAGAGACCTAGCGGAAGGAGGGGAAACTATCTGAGAAGGAAGAGCCTCTCGAAGGAGTGGATCCTAGACTCCTAAGTCTACACCCCTCCGACTCCTAGTCAGAGCAGAAGATGGCATTAATTTTTAATATCCATTACTCTCTGAGGTTGATTTGAAGAAGACATGTTTGCAAAGGCAAGAAAAAATTCTTTACAAAAGACAAAGTTAGAAAGTGTTTTGTGGAAGAAAAAGAAAGGTATTTATACTTGAGGACAACCGTCAAACATGGAAGAAAATAAAAATGATGATGAAAAGTCATAATTGAAGGTGTCACTTCGGGACTGACGCAGTCACAAAAAGCCCTAAAAGGTGCCGAGTAAATGCATAACCAACCCGAGAAGGACACGTAGTATGAGCATTAAATAGAAGTGACAAACGACGTCTATGATTCAGAGAAGGATACAATGTTTCGAGGTAAAGCGGCGGCAAAATATTCCCGCTATAAATGAGTATCCACTTACCAAATATTAATCAATAAATATATTGTGAGTGGGGGGGGGGGACTATCTGTATTGGTAAAGAAGAGTTTCACACATAAGCCAACTCTTGACAACTCAACCAGTTATGTGGAAACAAGAGAACGCGACAGCTGTATGTGATTCTTTGAAGAGGTACGGAATAAAGAGGCACGATTCAATAAACCCTCGAGCTCATCAGCCACGAGAAACTCAACCTGATCAAGACAGGGAAAAGACACGGTCAGAATGAATCTGGACAAAGCTACGGGAAGATTCAAGGACCCACAATTGATTACTCGTACGTTATGTAACCGTACCCCAATTACCGTTATCCTTTGTAACGCTCCATTAATGTCATAATTGGTCATTAATGGGCAATCATAGCAAGAGTTGTACGTTATATCAAGGAATCTCCTATATAAGGGAGGGGAATACAGCTTGTAAAGACATGTGATTCTCGATTACAATCTACTTTGCTTTTCTATATTTCTGCAATATTGTCTATTACTCATTTTTCTCTATTTCCTTGATTATCAGTAACCCGTATTCATCCTAGAAATAGCTTTAGTCAAAGGATTTAATTCTTTGGTTAAACAATCACGACCACTAGGGGTCTTTACAGCACCAACACATAGCCTAAGCATGATTTCTAACATGATTCACTGTCAAGTTTCTATAACACAGGAAGGGCACATGGCTAACAACAAGCTTATTCAACAAGTAAGTTTTCACGGAATAGACCAAATCCCAATTCCCACGGTGCATTCCCACACGCCCGTCACTTATCATTGCGTCACCTCAAAAATACTCACATAATATAATAATCCGGGGTTTCATACCCTCAGGACCAGATTTAAAATTGTTACTTACCTCAAACCGCGCAAAATCTTACTCTGAAATGCCTTTTCCCCTCAAATTAATATCCAAATTCCCCGAATTTAGCCACAAGCAGTACGATACAATTAATATGGGCTAAAGGAATCAATTATATAAGAAAAACATGAAATTATAAGCTAAAATCCGAAATTGGCTCAAACTGGCCCCTGGGCCCACGTCTTGAAATCCGACAAAAGTCACAAAACCTGAAAGCCCATTCACTCACGAGTCTAAATTTATCAAAATCCGACACCATTCGGTCATCCAAATCCCCTAAATTCACTCTCTAATTCTCTAGCCCGAAACCACCAAATTTCACCTCAGGAAACATCATTATTGAAGTTAAATGAACATAATGAGCTTACCTCAGTAATCACTTCAAAATCCTTCTCAAAATCCTCCAAAATCCGAGTTCAAAATAGTGAAAAATCTTGAGGTCCCGTATTTATATGTTCTGCCTAGGCCTTTCGCACCTGCGACCTTATTTCCACACCTGCGAAACCGCTCCTGCGCAAAAATATCCGCATCTGCGGAAACCACTAAAAATAATGGGCTCTCACCTGCGCTCCAGGTCTCGCACCTGCGGAGTCGCTTCTGGGGAAATTGCCTTCCCTCACTAACTCGCATATGCGCCCATCCTGCCGCACCTGCGGCGTCGCACCTGCGACTAGACCCCTCGCATGTGCGATTATACCAGCAACATGCCAACTTCAGCAACTTCACCAACTAAAAATCAAGTTCGATAACCATCCGAATTCAACCCGAGGCCCCCGGGACCTCAACCAAACATACCAACAAGTCTTATACCCCAATACAAACTTAATTGAATCCTCAAATCACCTCACACAACCTCAAAAATACGGATTACACACGGATTCAAGTCTAATGAACTTCTAAACTTCCAAATTCTGCAAACGACGCAGAAACCTATCAAACCACGTCTGATTGACCTCAAATTTTGCACACAAGTCATAAATGACACCACGAACCTACTCCAATCCCCGGAAATCCAATCCGACCCCGATATCTAAATTTCCACTCTTGGTCAAATTAGCCAAAATTTTAACTTTCGCAAATTCAAGCCAACCATAAAAATACAAATTCGAGACCGTTTACACATAAGTCGTCCTGCCAACGCATAAATGCGGGTCTGAGGGCCGCTAGAGCTAGATGCTCCGCCTCTACTTCTACCACGACTCATTGGTGCTTGTGAACCTAGCCCATGAGAGCGTACTGATGATGACGAACCAGCTACAGATCCCACTGGCTGAGCTATGATTGCATCACCTCTCGTCGGACAATCCCTCATAACATGACCCGGATAACCACAAGTATAACAAACAGTCAATCCCATACGACACTGCCCGGCATGCTGCTTACCACACTGAGCACATCGTGGCAAGGGCGGCCTTATCTGACTTGACTCACCCCTATACTAAGAACATGAGGCGCGAAAATTCTGACCAGACCCTGAATATGTGGAACGATCAAATCTCCTACCGCCAAACTTAGGGGGCGTGCTAACCGATATCTAGGTTGGATACCTCAGGTATTGTTGCCTCTGACCACCTCGAAACTCAACAGAAGGACCAAGACCTTGATCTCTTATTTTGGGCCCTATAATGCTCATGATCGGCCCTCTGTTTCTGTTTACGCTCCTCTACACTCTGAGCGTATGCCTGAATACGAGAAATATCCATGTCTGGCTGAAGTGAGACCGACATACAACCGTTAAGCAAGTGAGGCTCTAATCCCATCACGAACCGGTGAACCCGATCCTCCATCTTAGATACAATAGTGGGAGAATACCTAGCCAACAAATCAAAATGAAGACAGTACTCCCGGACACTCATGTTACCCTACCGAAGGGTCAAGAACCTATCAACTCTGTCTCGTCTAAGCTCTGGTGGCAGATAATGACGAAGAAAAGCTTGTGTAAACTCCTTCCATACTGTTGTAGGGGCATCCTCACCTCTGGACAATTCCCAAGACTCGTACCGATTAACTGCAACATCTCAGAGTCTATAGGAAGCTAGCTAACCTGACTTAGTCGCAGTGGCCTTCATTACCCTTAACACCCTCTGCATTCTATCAATAAATACCTAAGGGTCCTCGTTTGGATCTGCCCCGGTGAACACCGGAGGATCTAAATTAATGAAGTCATGAACCCTCACACTGACGGACCTATCTGCATAACCAATACCTACTTCCTGACGCCGAACCTGTGCAACTACTAATCAGGTTAATAGCTGAATAGCATCTCTCATCTCCTGACCTGGGTGCATCTAGCTGAGGAGCTGGACGTATAGGGGCGGGCGCTGGAGCTGGTGCCCCTCGGAGCTCTTCTAGAAAGGGCGAGGTATGTGAAGTATGAGATGGAATCTCACTATGAGACTCTCCCCGAGCCCTGGTATCTCGTGGTGCTCAACTAGTAGTCTCGCTAGCCACAGACTTTCCCTTTTGGTCGGATGTAGTCTTCGGAGGCCTCGCTGAAAACGTAACATATTGTTAGGAACATGAATTCTTATCTCGCACGATCTGAGATAAAGAGAGGATACCATCCTATATGTCCTATAGCCTCATGTCTATAAGTGTGGTACACAACACACCCATAAACAAGACTCTACTAGACACGGTCTGTAGACAAACCTAGGACAGAACTGCTCTGATACCACTTTTGTCACGACCCAAATCGATGGGCCGCGATGAGTGCCCGAGTCCTACCTATCGAACACCCTTAAGAATGCGACTAAGATATAAACATGAATAATATCTACTGAATTATGAGGCCAACAAGGCGGATTACTGTGGGCGAGCCGACAAGGCCGCGATAGACAACTATATACTCAAAACTGAAAGCCGACAAGGCCACATACTATCCAACTAGCCATAACTGTCTACAGACCTCTAATAGAAATACAACTTTATAAATACGGGACTGAGCCACGTCATACCCATACATATATATACAAAGATATCGTACCAAAATCAAAAGCAGCTCCAAATCAAGTAGAGCACGCCAACTCTCGCTGATCAAGGATCCTAAGGAGGGGGACCGTCAGCTTGCCTACCTGCACCTGCGGGCATGAAACACAGGCCCCGTGAAATAGAGCGTTAGTACGAAAAATGTACTGATTATGTAAGGCATAAAAATCAGTACGTAAAAGACATAAATGAAACATGGAATAAAGAAATCCATCTGTAAATATGAATAATTGTAAATTCTGAAACATTTATAATGTCATGCACGTGCATATAAATGTCGTGTCATGCATAGGTATGAGTATACATAATATCATCAAGCCTCTGAGGGCATCCGATCATATCGTCTTGGCCACTGTGGGCAACATCATCAACATATACCAACTGATCAGGTGGTGATGCGTATAACGTCGTAACATTTTTCCCGTCTTTCATATAAGTATAATATACATATATACGCGTATATAACGCCATCTGGTCATAGATCAATGTACATGTATAAATGCATGAAATGCAAAAGAAATGTGTTAATAAAATTTTCTCGGAACACCATAATAATCAATATGCCTTTCGGATAAACATTATAAAATACGTATTTTTCTGAGACCTGTGAACAAAAGATAATAATAATTCGCATGGGGAATCAAGAATATAGACACCTCTAGTATTTCTATGAATAGAGTAATTTATGAAAACCGTGTGTTTACTCGTTTATTCTGTATAATTTGGATCATGCCAAAAAGAAAGAAGGGGTAACCTTAACATACCTGGAGTAGAGAAAAATCCGTATAATATTCTTGTAGAAGATTGTACTGTACTCCTTTAGAACAACAAAATTTTATGTTGCTACGATTCTAACAATTCTCGTTGGAATTGTTGCAAGAATTTCGTTGAAGTGCTTTTTTGGATGGGGTTTAGCATCTGTTCTTGAATGCTTTGAGTTATGAGGGATGTCTTACATTAATAGGAAAGGTATCTGATCCCTTTTCTATTCTCTGTCCAAATGAGCCCAACAAAAGACCAACTTTGAATTAAGAGACCAACTTTGAATTAAGAGTGATGTCTTATACGTTAATGGGAAGGGCATCATACGTAGCCACCTAAGCTAATATGAC
>ML402418.1:227020-238313 GCA_005239525.1 Nicotiana knightiana | reverse complement strand
TTGACGTAGACTCGGGGAGGGGTGTTGGTCTTATCCCATAATTTAATAGATAACTAGATAATGTCCCACTACCCGATAATTAACCAGTTACCCGCATAATTAGGAATTATCTCAATTACTTAAAATACTACTTATTTTCAATATACTTTATACATACTATCGTTGTCATATGGTACCTTGTATGGTACTAGTTCATAATTATCGGGTATTATCGCTCGACCCGTATTTTATCCCAAATCGACAACCTTCAACGAAACTCGTTTTCTTTAATTCGGGTACCCTTTATTCTTCATGACACTTACTTATTGCTTGTTATAAATAGCATAAATACGTTAACGTTAAGATAATTTCTTCCCCGAGTCTACGTCAATTAACTGAAGACGAAACTTTAACGTACGAAAACTCGAGATGTAACATCCTTCTGCCCTTAGAAACATTCGTCCTCGAATGCTTAACTCCCCGATATCTGTATGACTTTGGCAGAAGCCGCCTTTGTAACAATACTACTATCAACTCCCACATAGGACCACAATCATCAGTAACGACAATGGCCTCACACGACCAATGTCAATAACTAACATAAGAATTCATACACGTACCTTAAGGTTGTGATGTCTCAGTCGGACCCTTTTCTGGAGGAGGAAATAAATATGGATATCTAGACTTCATGTCTTTCTCGGCCTCCTAGGTCATTTCTTCCACATTGTTGTTTCTCCAAAGTACTTTTATCGAAGCTACATCTTTAGTTCTCAATCTCCGAACCTGTCTTTCTAGTATAGCAATGGGATTTTCTTCATATGATAGCTGCTCTGTGACCTGAACATCGTCAACTGACATAATTCTGGAAGGATCTCCAATACATTTAAGGAGCATAGACACATGAAAGACTGGATGTACAAACTCCAAATCCGAAGGCAAGTCCAACTCATATGTTACCTGGCCTACCTTGCGTATGATCCTATATGGTCCAATGTACCGAGGGCTAAGTTTTTCCATTTTTTCGAACCCCATAACACCTTTCATTGGTGATACCTTTAGTAATAACCAATCGTCAACCTGAAATTCCAAGTCTCGCCGTTGATTGTCCGCATAAGATTTTTGACGTCTTTGAGCTGCTAATACTCTTTCCTGTATAAGCTTAATTTTCTCGATTGCTTGCTGTACCAATTATGGTGCTACTAACGTAGTTTCCCCAACATCGAACCATCCTATAGGCGACCTATACTTCCGTCGGTAAAGAGCTTCGTATGGATCCATCTGAATACTAGAATGGTAGCTATTATTATATGCGAATTCAATAAGCGGCAGATGATCATCCCAGCTACCTTTGAAGTCTATCACATAAGCTCGTAACATATCCTCAAGTGTCTGAATAGTACGCTCAGCATGTCCGTTTATCTGGGGATAAAATGCAGTACTAAGACTTATCTGAGTCCCCAGTCCTTTTTGGAAGGACCTCCAGAAGTTAGTTGTAAATTGAGCTCCTCTATCCGAGATAATAGATACAGGGACACCATGTAGTCATACTATTTCCTTAATATAAAGCCTTGCATAATCCTTTGCGGAATATGTAGTCCTAACTAGAAGAAAATGGGCTGACTTTGTAAGCCTATCAATAATCACCCATATCGAATCGAACTTACACTGGGTACGAGGTAAGCCTACGATGAAACCCATATTGATTACTTCCCATTTCCAAGTCGGAATCTCCATAGCCTGCAATAATCCACCGGGTTTCTGATGCTCAATCTTAACTTGTTGACAGTTAGGACACTGAGCAACAAACTCCCCTATATCCTTTTTCATTCCGTCCCACCAATATACTTCCCTGATATCATGATACATCTTTGTCTCTCCTGGATGGATAGAATAACGAGAATAGTGAGTTTCCCCCATAACCTGCCGACGCAGCCCTGCAATATTAGGGACACATAATCGTCCTCGATATCTGAGGACTCCATCTTTTGTAATCTCAAACGTTGTCTTCTTTTTCTGAGAGGTGGAATCCCTATAATGAACTAACACAGGATCCTCGTACTGGCTTCCCTTCACTTCAGTTATTAACGAGGATGTTGTTGTATCCTGAATAGTAACTCCAATATCACCTGAGTCTAGTAATCGAACTCCAAGACTGGCTGATAAATCTCATGGGCTATTCCTCTTCTCTGGCTATAAATATGACATATTACCCATCGATCTACGACTGAGGGCGTCGGCTACCACGTTCGCCTTCCCCTGATGGTATAAAATATCAACATCATAGTCTTTAAGTAGCTCCAACCATCTTCTTTGACGTAAATTCAATTCCCTTTGCCTGAAGATATACTGGAGGCTCTTATGATCCGTATAGATATCAACATGAATGCCATACAAGTAGTGCCTCCACATATTTAGTGCATGAATCACTGCGGCTAACTCTAAATCGTGGGTGGGGTAATTCTTCTCGTGATTTCTTAGTTGTCTAGAAGCATAAGCTACCACCTTACCATGCTACATCAGCACACAACCTAGCCCAATGTCGAAAGCGTCACAATAGATAACGTAACCATCGGTCCCTTCTGGGAGCGTTAGAACTGGTGCTGAAGTTAATTTGTCCTTCAATTCCTGGAAACTCCGTTCACAAGCGTCAGTCCATTGAAAATTTGCTCCCTTTTGAGTCAACCTTGTCATAGGTGCTGAAAGAGAAGAAAATCCCGCTACAAATCTCCTGTAATAGCCTGCTAAACCGAGAAAGCTATGAACCTCCATCGGTGTTGTGGGTCTAGGCCAAGTCTTTAATGCCTTAATCTTTTGTATATCTACCTGGATGCCTTCACCTGAAATTATATGCCCAAGGAAAGCTACACAGTTCAACCAAAATTCACATTTAGAGAATTTTGCATACAACTTCCCTTTTTGTAGAACTCTGAGCACAGTACGTAGATGATCTGCATGCTCAGCCTCTGAACGAAAATACAACAATATATCATCGATAAATACAATTGCGAACAGATTTAAAAAGGTCCTGAACACACGGTTCATCAAATCCATGAATACTGCTGGGGCATTGGTCAAACCAAACGACATAACACGAAACTCAAAGTGCCCGTATCTGGTCCTGAATGCTGTCTTCGGAATATCTTCCTCCTTAACCCTTACTTGATGGTACCCGGACCTCAAGTCTATCTTTGAAAAACACTTGGCACCTTGAAACTAATCAAATAAATCATCAATCCTTGGGAGTTGTTACTTATTCTTGATTGTCATCTTATTCAACTGTCTATAATCAATACACATTCGTAAGGAACCATCTTTCTTCCTTACAAATAACATAGGCGTTCCCCACGGTGATGTACTAGGTCTGATAAAGCCTTTTTCAAGCAAGTCCTTTAGTTGTTCCTTCAACTCTTCAACTGTGTGGGGACCATTATATAGGGAGGAATAGATATTGGATGAGTATCTGGTAGTAGGTCAATAGAAAATTCAATTTCTCGCTCTGGCGGAAGACCCGGAAGTTCATCAGGAAAAATATCGGGAAACTCATTAACCAGAGGGATGGACTAAATGGTTGGTGACTCTACTTCCATATCCTGAACCCGGACTAAGTGATAAATATAGCCCTTTCTGATCATCTTCCTTGCCTTGAGATAGGAAATAAGTCTACCTCTCGGCGACGCCGTAATACCCTTCCACTCCAAAACAGGCTCCCCTGGAAATTGAAATCGGACTATCTTTGATCTACAATCAACGTTGGCATGACAAGAAGCCAACCAATCCATACCCATGATAACATCAAATTCTACCATATCTAACTCGATTAAGTCCGCTACGACATATTGAATATGAACTACTATTATACAACCCCTATATAGTCGCTTAGCTATCACTGAGTCCCCAACAGGTGTAGACACCTCAAAAGGTTTAACCAATTAAGGTTTTATTCTAAACTTACTAGAAACCAACGGAGTGACATATTATAAGGTGGAACCTGGGTTAATCAGTGCATATACATCATATTAGGAGACTGATAATATACCTATAACAACATCAGGCGGTGACTCCTAATCCTGTCATCCTGCCAACGCATAAATGCGGTTCTGAAGACTGCTCGTGCTAGATGCTCCGCCTCTAATTCTACCATGACTCATTGGTGCTTATGAACCTAGCCCAGGGGGGCGTACTGATGATGATGAACCAGCTACAAATCCCGATGGCTGAGCTATGATTGCATCACCTCTCGTCGGACAATCCCTCATAACGTGACCTGGATAACCGCAAGTATAACAAACACCCAATCCCATACGGCACTGCCCGACATGCTGCTTACTACACTGAGCACATCGTGGCAAGGGCGGCCTTATCTGACTTGACTCACCCTTATATTGAGATTCTGAGGCCCTAAAATTCTGACTAGGACCTGAATATGTGCAACGATCAAATCTCCTACCGCCAAACTGAGGGGGCACGCTAACCGATGTCTAGGATGAATACCTCGGGTACTGTTGTCTCTAACCACCTCAAAACTCAGCAGAAGGACCGAAGACCTTGCTCTCTTATTCTGGGACCTATAATGCTCATGATTGGCCCCCTATTTCTGTTTACGCTCCTCTACACCCTGAGTGTATGCCTGAATATGAGAAATATCCATCTCTGGCTGAAGTGAGTCCGACATACAATCGTTAAGCAAGTGAGGCTCTAATCCCATCACGAACTGGTGAACCCGATCCTCCATCTTAGATATAATAGTGGGAGCATACCTAGCCAACAAATCAAACTGAAGACTGTACTTCCGGACACTCATGTTACCCTGTCGAAGGGTCAAGAACCTATCAACTTTGGCTCGTCTAAGCTCTGGTGGAAGATAATGACGAAGAAAGGCTTGTGTAAACTCCTTCCATACTTCTGGAGGGGCATCCTCACCTCTGGACAATTCCCAAGACTCGTACCAATTAACTGCAACATCTCGGAGTCTATAGGAAGCTCAACTGACTCAGTCGCAGTGGCTTTCATTACCCTTAACACACTCTGCATTCTATCAATAAATACTTGAGGGTCCTCATTTGGATCTGCCCTGGTGAATACCCGAAGGTCTAAATTAATGAAGTCACAAACCCTCGCACTGACGGACCTATCTGCATGACTAATACCTACTTCCTGACGCCGAGCCTGTACGACTACTAATCGGGTTAATAGTTGAATAACATCTCTCATCTCCTGACCCGGTGCATCTGGATGAGGAGCTGGACGTACAGAGGTGGGCGCTGGAGCTGGTGCCCCTCGGAGCTCTTCTAGAAAGGGCGCTGGAGCTGGTGCCCCTCGAAGCTCTTCTGAGGGCATCCCATCATATCGTCTCGGCCACTGTGGGCAACATCATCAACATATACCAACTGATCAGGTGGTGATGCGTGTATAACGTCGTAACCTTTTTTCCGTATTTCATATAAATATAACATACATATATACGCGTATATAATGCCATCTGGTCATGGGTCAATGTACATGTATAAATGCATGAAATGCATAAGAAATGCTTTAATAAAATTTTCTCGGAACACCATAAAAATCAATATGCCTTTCGGATAAATATTATCAAATACATATTTTTTTGGGACCCATGAACAAAATATAATAATAATTCTCATAGGGAATCAAGAATATAAACACCTCTAGTATTTCTATAAATAGAGTAATTTATGAAAATCGTGCGTTTGCTCGTTTATTCTGTAATTTGGATCACGCCAAAAAGAAAGAAGGGGTAGCCTTAACATACCCGGAGTAGAAAAAACTCCGTATAATATTCTTGGAGAAGATTGCACCGTACTCCTTTAGAACAACAAAATTTTACGTTGCTATGATTCTAACAATTCTCGTTGGAATTGTTGCAAGAATTTTGTTGAAGTGCTTTTTTGGATGGGGTTTAGCATCTGTTCTTGAATGCTTTGAGTTATGAGGGATGTGTTACGTTAATAGGAAATGTATCTGATCCCTTTTCTATTCTCTGTCCAAATGAGACCAACAAAAGACCAACTTTGAATTAAGAGTGATGTCTTACACGTTAATGGGAAGGGCATCTTAGGTAGCCACCTAAGCTAATATGACCCTTAGTCATATGTTTTGCTATCTTTCTTGCTACCACGTTTGTTTTTTTAGGAGGGGGGGGGGGTGTTGGTCTTATCCCATAATTTAATAGATAACTAGGTAATGTCCCGCTACCCGATAATCAACCAATTACCCGCATAATTAGGAATTATCTCAATTGCTTAAAATACTCTTTTAATATATTTTATACATCATACTATCGTGGTCATATGGTACCTTGTATCGTACTATTTCATAATTATCGGGTATTATCGCTCGACCCGTATTTTATCCCAAATTGGTAACCTTCAACGAAACTCATTTTTTTTTAATTCGGGTATCCTTTATTCTTCATGACACTTACTTATTGCTTGTTATAATTAGCATAAATATGTTAACCTCAAGATAATTTCATTCCCGAGTCTAAGTCGATTAACTGAAGACGAAATTTTAATGTACGAAAATACGAGATGTAACAGTTATTGTACAACGCTGAGTGTTTGAGTGTGCTGAGTATTGAGCATAGTGAGAGAGGATGCGAGACAGTGAGATAATTAATCTGGGAGTGTGAGTACATGATTCATCCTCTGAGATACATGGAATTGCACGCACACATGATATACAGGCATAGATATGCATTTTTCCTCATGCTATATAGTATCACGTCATTCATGACTTTTTACACACATTGATATGTGGGCATAGAGAGGTATTTTTCACTTGTTATCTGGAAAGAAAATGAAACATCTTACTTATTGTTGAAAGGATTTTGGGAAAAATCATAGTTTTCAAACTTACTCGTATTTCGGCATTATCAGTAAAAGAATTGAGTTTTCACTAATATACTTGAAAAGCATGCTTATTTTCTGGAACTGTGAACGAGCTGAGCATTTTACTTCTAAGATACCTCTTTTATTACTTGTACTATGTTGTTCTGAATTGTTGTGGAATATTGGTATTGGACGCAACTTTGTGTTAGCTCGTCACTACTTTCAACCTAAGGTTAGGTTTTTTACTTACTGAGTACATGAGATTAGTTTTACTCATACTACACTTCTACACCTTGCGTGCAGATGCTGGCTAATGATATTGCTGCGTTCGAGCTGGATTTAATAAGTACTTGTGTTCCGGTTGAAGTTACCCCTTGTTCGTGGTAGCTTTAGATCTATAAAACTCTATTTATGTACTTTTCAAACAGACTATGTATTTATTTCATTTCATCTTTGTAAACTCTATTCTTAGAAGCTCATAATTTGTACTACCAGTCCTTGGGAATTGTATAAAAGTCAGATAATTTCTTTAATTTATTGTCTTGTTAAATATCATTGGAATTGGATAGTTACTAGTTGGCTTACCTAGAGTGTTGGGTTAGGTGTCATCATGACTAGTGGATTTGGGGTCGTGACAGACACTCAAGACGACCGGACGGGTCGTCACAGAAGGTGAACAGGCAATACTAACTTTTTGCATATATACATACCAATATTTATAATTTTTTTTAAAAAAAAGTGCAAAGCCTCTTATTAAAATTTGGTTTTACGACATTGAGTTTATTAAATTGAGCTTGCATGGGTGGTACGAAACGTGTCATCGAACATAACGGTGACATCATTATAAATATCAATACTCTTACCAAAATGAGTGGCCCCACACATCTTAATTGTCAGTCTTAAAATTCATAATATGTTTAAACTCTCTAACGGGCAACAACAACAACAAGCCCAGTGAAATTTGATCGGCTCCAACCATAAATCACTATATAGTAGCGAGGAGTGATCGATGCAGTTTTACCCGATAAGGTCAGGATCGATTTCCACAGGGAGTTAATTTAGTTTGGAGTCGGGTATCTAACTAATTTAGATGTGCGTGTTGTTTCTAATTACACTTCTAAATATTGTTGTGATTGATACTATTCTAATTTTATACTATTTAATGCTAAGAGTACTCTAAGTACAATATTTTTGTGAATGTTTTCAGGGATTAAAAGGCATTAGGGAAGTGACTTCCACCTAGGTGAGTATCTAATGGGTATCAAGAATTTAGGACAAGCTTGTTATGATTGGGTTAGTGATATAACCATCATACAAAAGTGCTCACTCTATACCTCTCGGTAGTTTGAGGGACTTTGCCCGATTTGGCTTTCTCAAGCACAAATGGGTGCTAATGCAATGCAAGTGAAATTGGATCAATTCGGGTATTACTATTTCTAGGTTTAACACTTTAATTGAGGCTATCAATATCTTAAATTCACCCCAATTCTTTGTTAGCCTAATTTTCCTAGACTTAGTCCCTCTTTCTCAAGAAGAGCCTAAGTCACAAAGGCATGAATAAGTGTTTGCAACCACTAAATCTACAATATAAAACATGAATTAGGCTATCACTAACCCATAAACAATTAAGCCCTAAAATTCAAGACCCATTAAATATCCACACTAGGGTTGGGTGACAACCCTAGCTATGGGGTCTAGCTACTCATAATAATAGCAGAAATTAAAGATAAAGATGAAATATAAGCTATAATATTAAAGCACAAGATGAAAATCTAAAGTTTGAAGGTAAATCTACTCTAAAATTGCCCAAAATGGGAATACCAGTCGTTTCACATACTCCACTAAACAAAGATTAACCTAAAAATATCAAAAAGATCTATTTATACACAACTAAATTTTCGGACAAAATGCCCTTGCGGAGGATTCGCAGACGCGTAATTCTAACCGCGTCCGCATTTGAGCTTTCACGGTCGCGTAATAATGAATGCGGTCCGCGTTTCTTCATATTTGAACTTGGGCTAGGCCTTATTTCGCGGACAGCATAATAACTACTACATCTATGTAAGCTTCCTACGCGACCGCGTAATTTGGACGCGGACCGCGTCCTTCATTTATGCTCAAGTTGCAAAGCCTCTGAACCTCGTCAAGCGCTCTCAGCTGAATTCCTACCGCATCTGTGTAAGATCAATTCACGGTCGCATAATTTGGACGCGGGCTGCGTTCTTCAGTTAAGCCTAACTTGCAGGGTATCTAAATCTCAAACCACGCTCTCAGTGAAAATCCCATCGCAGCCGCGCCAAAGAATTTGCGGCCGGGCTTTTCCAATGTGGTCAGCAGTGATTTTAGTACTCAAAGTAGCTTCTCTGAATCTACTTTTGCCGACCGCATAATAGTGGTCGCCTCAGCGGTGGTCCTTACGCGGTCGCGCTTTTCTGCCGCTCTCAGCGCTCCAGTCTCAGTCTTGGATTTGTGCAAGTTTGACTCCTTCATGAGTTGATTATGGCTTCTTTGCCTCATTTTGACCAAACCCTACAAGCAAGCACATTAAGTTAGTTTTCGGAAATAGCTTTATGCATTTTTTACCCAAAACCTGAGCAAAAGAGAGCACATAATAGGCTAAAATCCCTAGTTATCAACTCCCCCAAACTTAAGCTTTTTCTTGTCCTCAAGCAAACAAGTTAATTCCCACCTCCATAAGAAAAAGAAAGGAAAATTTCAGCAGTCCTAAGGTGATTTCATCAAGCATCAATTGGGACTAACAATTACCCTCAACACAAATGTATTATCAACAACATCATGTTACGACCTTTTGAGTTCTATAGTTCTAGCGTGACACAAGAGCATCAAGAGTTGACTCAATTCATCAAGGCGGTTCGCTCTCTCACATAGGTCATTGTGGATCCCATATTCCTCCTCCTCTACTCTCCTTTAGCAAATCTCACTTTTTTAGAATGCAACACTCAAGTTAAAAATTGTGAAGAAGTGCTCTCATCACTCTCAAAGGAATGCCAAAAGTCCGACTCTAAGTACCACAGGCTTGCCCCTTATGTAACTCGCCAATAATGTAAGCTCACTCAACTTGAAATCATATAGAGCTTTAGCAGGGAAGCAATGAAGGCTTTTGGATCAGGGTAGGACATAATGAACTATGATGGTTTCATCTTTCCTTAAGCACTCCATTTTCTCGTTTTGGCTCGTACTTTCGTGACTCTTTGAGTCATTTTCTTCTTCCTAAGGGGAATTAGAGAGACACACTGTCACTCTTTCTTATTTTTGACAATCACTTTTCTCCTTTTTTTTCATTATTCCATGCCTTTCAATATTGCATTCTTTGAATCCCTTCAACCTTTACTTTCTTTTTGATCTATGTCTTTTTGACTTTTCATCCTTTTATTTGCCTTTCTTTCTCATCGATTCTTTTTTTCTTTGAACCTTTCATCACTTGAAGTTTCTCGTCTCTCCCCCAAACTTATGATTTTGTCTATTGTTCAACATGAATGCTAAGGAAAGATTGGGTGTCAAGAGAGGGTCATTGTAAAATGGATAAAGGCTTGTAATATGGCTATTGAATGAAAAAGTCTTAGGCTCAAAGAGGTTGACTAGGGGTATCATATTGGTAGGCTATGGAAGCTTTAAAAGTTCAAATGGGACCAAGGAGAGCCTACAATCACTTCTCAAGTTGAGCTACACTTAGGATTTCGCCTAGACAAACATTCAAGGCAAGTTCTAGACTTATTGGCAAGAGACTTTAACTTGAAATTCAATACCTCACCTCTCAAGCTACCGGATTGTTAAAGAGAACAGAGTCGAGGACCCGCAACAACCCTAGCTAAGATTGAAGATCACAGATGGCTCAAAGAGACCACTTGATGATAGTTTTAGTCAACTCAAGAGTCTAAAGGTCGCAACCAGAGCTATTCTTTATCAATAAACTTGTCCCTAACCATGAGGTCGAAGGTAAATGTGTTAGTGTCAAGTGGAGCCTACTTGAGACACTTTTATTCATTACTACTATATATCAAAACAAAAAGAAAAACAAACTCAATCCCTTAAGAAGGTTGTCACGCCATCCATCGTTGGGAAGAGCCACCCGGTTCACACAATATCTACCTTTGGAAAGAACCATGGAATTAAGAAAATAAAAGGCTTATTGATAATGCAAAAATGTAAAAAGAAGCTACAAACTCAAAAGGAAGCTACTAAAGGAAATAAGAAGCTAAGATATTAAGGAAAATCACAAAAGAAGTTATAAAGTAAACTACGAAAAGTAAAATGAATATATACAATAAGGGAGTGAAACGAATATATACAAAATGAGGATGAATATATACATGCAATGGTAAAGTTATATACATACCAAAGAAAAATAACGAAAAGTAAAAATAAAGAAAAATAGTTCAGAATTATTACAAGTTAGTCATCAAAGTCATTAAATCAAAATAAGACCCCCCCCCCCCAAATAGAAG